>JAQFXN010003404.1:0-11015 GCA_034693365.1 Liacarus xylariae | reverse complement strand
ATGCGAATTATTTAGAATCGATGTCTTAATTGCTAAAATCAATAGATGTATAGCTAATCTGGATAGATAGGAAATTGGTATTAGGTGTTAACTTTTGAAAAACGATAATGATATATATAGGATCAAACAACACGATCAACTCTAAGGTTAGCATTTGTCAACTTAATTCTGAATTTTGAAACCATCTCTGTTTGAAAAACAATTGAGAGTAATTTTTGAGAAACGACACGTCACCCTAGGGCTGCATAAGCACAAGTATTTCACTTCATAGTACCTCTCATCTGACTGACTATAAAAAGCTTTTAAAGCATAGCATAAGCTAAGCATTTCTGGTAAGTGAGAGGCATTGCAGTGAAGTGCATATTACGTGTCGTTTTTAAAATTTAACTCTCACGTGTAGTAAATATTGAACCTACAGTATACTTTTTTATTTACGAGTTGTGTTCTCTCTATTCATCTCTATTTGATTCACTTATCACACTTAAGATCTTTCTTAAGATCTCACTATTGTGTTAATTCATGGAAAACAACAAGCGATAACAAATATATGATTTGACCCTTATTGACAAATTTAATGCTTAAAAATCAAAACGTAATTTGCGTTTCAAGTATTCCCTTTGTCAAAATATTTGGTGACATGCCAAATTCTTGATTATAGACCAATAAGTTATTAAGACTGGTTAGAAATACATGACTTACCCAATGTAATGCCAAGCGTTGATCATATAATCCTTGATTACCGGGCGCTGAATCAGTGCCCCCATAGAAGAAACCAAATGTGCCCAATCTATAGTTGGGTTCAACAATAACCACGTCATGTGTTGCTAAAAATGAGCCATCATATTGGGAAATCTCTCCAGCCAATAAGCCGCCACCATATATCCAGAACATAACCGGTTTTAGTTGACTGGGATTCTTCACATTTGGCGAATATATGTTTAGTACTAAACAGTCTTCACTCTGTGTTGTATTCGGCACATTAGGGAAGAGTAGACTGGGATTAACGGCTTGAATGCATGAAACCGCTTGCTTTGTGCCATCGATTATACCCTTTTTGGAATATAATAAACCGGTTTTATATAATCAAAATTAAAATACAATTATATTTAAATCAATTTTTACATTTAGTGGTTGTTTGAGTGGCACTGGTTTTCTGAATCTCAGTTCTCCGATCGGCGGTTCGGCAAAAGGTATTCCCAAAAATACATCAATACTTTGATTCAACACTTGTATAGTAGAGCCACGAACTAAACCAGAAGTGGTATTCACATCAATAGCACTGACATTCAGTCCAATAGAATGTAATGCATTGACTAATACTAAAACGATTATACATTTATTCAAAAGCATTATTTTACAACAGTTTTATTCTATACAAACAATTAGAAATTTTTTTAATAATTCATTTGATTTAAATTTGAATTTAAATTTCATTTGGTTTATATAGTTATTAGAAGCCGGCAAAAATATATTAATATATAAACTATTACATATACAGGTAATCTTTAAATTAATTAATTTTATTCAGCAAATATAATATGACAACATGTGAGAAACGAATTCATTACTAATCCATAGCTTAAGTCTTATGACTAAAACAGATCGATTCTCATTCAATAAAGAGTTTCACATTTATAAAAATATATTAAATTTGCTTTATTTAATACATTAATCATTGTTGTATGACGTCTTGTAGATTTTTGTTTCTAACTAATCATGCTGACTCAATGATTTTTATTAGTCGGTGAAAGTGATAATTTACAAATTAACTTGATCATAGTTTATTTCTATACTATTGGTGATCCAACTGAACATACAGGCTTCCAGATTTTAAAGTGGACACCATATACAGCCTTTTCTCAATTGTCCATATACTTATAATCAGAGAAATAAAAGTCACCTATATATAAAAACTATTTTATCGGTATATAGTATGAACATAGATGTTAGGATCTTGACCAATCATGACTTGAAGACTATTTAAGCGAAGTTTTATTTTAACTATAAATAACTATTTCATGGGTTACCAACTATTTTAACTATAAATAACTATTTTAGTTATTTGCTAAATATTACGGTATTAATTAAAGAATAAGAAAGAAAATATTGAAATAATTCTAATTTAATTCAACAGTTGAAATTAATTTATAATTATAATTCACTTAGGGTTAATATTTTGAACAAATTCGCTCAAAAATCCGCGGAGTGCTGGTATATATGTGAAATATATAAGTGTTTAATATTCAATAAAATAATTGTGTACAGTTTCTTAAATTTTAATGAAAAATCAGTTAATAATTATAAGACTGTAAAATAGAATCTACAGTATTATATTCATCTATATATTGAACATTGAATTTTTAGAACAATAACAAACTGTAAATAATAAAGAGTATAAATTTAATATTATCTCTTATTAGATACACTAAATAATCTTTAAGTGAAAATCTTTAAAGAAAAATTATAACTTGTCCATTTCTGCGTATGTGCCCGGTTGACATATATGCAAATTTTTTATTTTAATTGAATTTTAATTTAATTATAGTGTGGTTAGCAAATCGATTTATGATAAACCTCCAATACGGAGTAAGTTCAATTGACAGACAGTAGTTGTAGTATAGCTTGGTATATACAAACTTATATTTTGCAAATCTCAACCAATATTAGTACTGATTAATTAATCAGTGTGAACAATAATAACTTATAATATTTTTTTTATTAAACCATATATTACTGTATAACTTGCGTAGTTTGTCAATGATGATTAATCTTTAATGAAGATCAATTATTTATATGTACATATATATATGTTTATTCATCGAGATTATGCAAGGAATAAAAGAGTGCATTTTGCTTTGCACTTCACAATTGTTTGCACTTTTCATTATCACAAACATTGCAATTAATTTAAGCTTAATAAATAGAATATTACAATGGTGCAATAAGAAGTACGAATCCTCGGGCAGAGGACTACACTCTTCTATTGATCGTCGGGTTTGAAACCCTTAACTTGTGGTTTATTACCATTGGTTGGGGGGGGGGGGTTTGGATACAATCGTTTCTAAACTGAAGGCACGATTTATTTCATAAAAATCGTTTCAATATCTTCAATAATCGTTACAATAGTTTATTCAAAAATAGTTTTATTCAAATATTATCATTAATTTTAATACAAATCAATTATTCGCGTTTTCAGACAATTTATTAATATTTTAATTTTATTTTATTTCCACATTTATCTAATTTTTTTATTACTTCTAATTTAGATTTAAACTCTTTTAATTTATAAAACCCTACCCACCCGTGATTTTGAGGTTCTTATCAGTACTCTATACCCTTGAAATTTGGGTCTTTGTTTTCCCCTATTTTTGGTTATATATGGGGTTTTTTGATCACTCAATTTTTTTTAGGGGCTCTTCTTCATTAAAATATATTTTCTTTCACGTCGTTTTCGTTGAAATAATTCTCGTTAAAGTAATTGTCAATTACTTCCGGTTTAGCAGACGTCAAAATGTCTTTGCCTATGCGGGCAAATATAATGGGATTTTGTTTCAACCAATTACAACAATGATGTAAAACTGTTAAACCAATTGCAATTTTCTTTTTTATGAGGCTCTGGAACGAATGATCATGAGTGGCTTGCTGACGTATACGGATTTGGGTGATTTAACTCATATGGTTGGATAGCATATTGAATTAAACAAGATGAATCACTAATATTTATATTATTCCTTTTTCCTATATAAATCGAATGGGAAATTATATGTGTTTTAAGCATGATTTTTCATAGATTCCCATACAAATTAACTCATATTCTGTTCTCCTTGAGGTAGAGCGTAGTCAAAAGTCCAATTAAGCGCATGACAGATGGATAAGCAGTGGATTTGCGCCCCACTATAACAGTTCCTTAAAATTAAGCTCCCTCTGGGAGACATACAATTGTAGGCGGAGATGACATAAAGTTAGAATTCAAAATTGAATTGAATCTTAAAGTTGAATGCGATTTAATTAGTTGCAAGTGTATATATTTGTAAAGCTAATCGAAAGTCGAATCAACTCATATACTCATCAACCCATTATTCTTCTGGGATAAATGGCCAGCTCTGACCAAATCCCGACGGTAATTGACAAAGCCGTGCCGTTGAACTGGTTTTTGTTAGAGGTTTAAAAATATATTCTTATTGATCCATTTGATCAATTGATTTAGCTATAAAAAGACATTTATTGCTAATATTTCCCAAGTTTATAACCCCTGAAATACCTCATTGGCCGCTAATTTTATAAGATTTTACATAAGCTTTAATGCTTAATCGAATGTAATTGCTCATTTTGTGATTGTGAACTTCCACTTGAGAGTCATTCCTACTCACAATTATCATAGTTCAGGTGATGATTAAAATTTGCGGTTTTTTCAATTTAGATGTGATAAAAAATATGTAAACTGACAAAATACTAGAGTGCCTTACAATGTCTAACCACATTTGGGTGGGGTTCAAAGCATAATGTTTTATTATCCATTATACTTGTTATTGTGAACTTCCGCTTGAAAGACATTCCTACTAAGTTTGAGTGCAATAAATGAACATTAATTTTCAAAAACATTGGATATTGTAATTGGTTTAAACAAAATCCCATTATATTTGCCCGTATAGTCAAAAACATTTTAACGTCTGCTAAATCGGAAGTAATCTGTTAAATGGCAATTACATTAATGATAATGATTTCAACGAAAACAAGTCAAAACAAGTGATAAATCAACTGAATTGTGAATTTAACGCTGAATCAGAATCCGTTGTCAGAATTGGACCAAGTTTCGCCGTTTTGGGGCTATTCTCAATTTACCATTTATTAAATAAATTCAATTGAAAAAAAACGAATGAACGAATAATTATATTGGTATCTTTACAGAATGTTTACTCAGACAGGTCCTATTGCTAATATATAGCTCATATCAGGAGGAATTTTCCAAATAATAATGAGAAAATAAAATGTTAATTTTTTACGATAACTGACAAACTGTCCCAGGGTAGAATAATTCAGGTACTCACTGTCAACAATCTGATAGGTCAGTTCAATGGAGAATTTAACGCTGAATCCGTAACCGTTGTCAGAATTGGGCCAACTCTCGCGGTTTTTGGGCTATTCTCAATTTACGTATTGCGCAATCAGATTGCATCTATATTTCCAAAACATCTGTGTGACACAGGGGGTATTTAAACAAAAGGCTGAACCAACAACCCATTCAGAAATGTCGGTATTCAAAGTGCATCCGCACGAATCGCTCTGTTTTTAATAAAATTTTGATCACTTGTGATGTAAATTATGTGTTAATTTATTCTCTGTTAATTATTCTTGATAAAGTTTAACATGTGATAGAATTTTTACGCTTGCTGTAGTCTAAAATATTTTGTTTTAATTGTGCACTCAAACTGAATTATGATTTATTTTATTCATATATTGTATGGTCCATAAGTTTTTAGACAAACGTAAAATCAAATTTTATTAAAAGTATAAAATCGATTTCAATCAAACTTAAGAAAATAAAAATTCATTATATATCTAATTAAATTATAAAGCTCATTTTCATCAAGCAAGTATTGTCTAAATTTTGGGGTAGTCTTCAAACTACATCCTTTGTAAAAAGTTTTGCACAACTTTTTATGAGTTTGGATCACTTTTTTTCCTATTTAATTTCACACCCATTCTAATACAATAAGTTATTTTACAATTCTAACCCAGAAGAAATAATTGTATTGTGGCATCCTCTAAAATCGTTGGATAAGGTACGTTCAAGGAGGGTTCTTAAAATTTATATTTTCTACAATAAAAATAATAAAATTTTGTTAAACCTCTATTAACTATTTCTTATTGATCAAACACTTTATCATTTCGAATCAAGAATTTATTACTTCAATGATAGTTTTGACTAAAAATCAAGAATATTTTTGTAAGATATTCTTTAAAATATTCCTCTGCATTGTTAAATTCTAGAAATAAAAAGGTCGTGATGAACTGATTTGATAACTGCCATAGTTGATGATAATTTGCAACATAATTGTTTAGTTAAAATCATACTGTATTTATTAATAATCATATTGAGATAACATTATGAAAGTTTGGTTTAAATCTTTCTTTGGGATCCCATCATAATTAGGGTTGTTTTTATCAAAAAACATAATTTTTTCATTAAAATGCAAACTTTTTTCTGGTATGACATCTTTTGGACATTATCATTGAGAAATAAGATAATTGTATACAAATTTGACATTCATTTATTGTAAGCAACTGTTTTGTCAACTATTTGAATCATATGTCGACCATTACAGCCATCAGATTATAGAGTCATTCAGAAATTGTCGAAAAACTTACGGACCAATGATTATTATAATTTTAAGCTTAATTAAAACTAAATAATGACCTAATTTATTTGGCGAGAAATTGTGTGACGAGAAATTTTCTCGACGATGAATGGACCATCGATAAATTGTCCCACTACTGAAACATTTAACTAGTAATAGCAAATAAACTAGAATATTTTATCTATTATGGTGTATTACATAAAATACTTTTACATGATAAGATAATTTATTTCACACGCAAGTCACGTCACGTAAGATGTTATAAATAAATATTAAATATGTTTAGAAATGCACCTGAAACAATTACTATATTGTTATAATTTGCAGAGATTTATGTCTAAATATAAAGAAAATATATTTTTTAACAATTTTATATTTTAACTTTTCAGACAAAATAGCAACTATGTAGAGATGTCAAAGATTAAAATTTACAAAAAGCTATATTTAATAAATAGTTATTACCAGAGACAGGACAATTTCGTAAATATGACTTTTTTCTTGTAACTCAGATCTGTCGTAATTACGAATATCTTTATCGATCGGGAGATAAAGATTAAAATAAAACACTATTTAAGGTCCGAAAATTCAGAAATTGTAATATTGAGACGTTTTCCTCCTTTAGATGTTGACTTTCAAACGTCCCTTTGGACCACCCGTCCAACTATGGCGGTTCGGTGATGTTAAGTGGTTGCGTGCGGACGATAAGGCTCTGAAAAGGCTTATTATGTCTGCTAAGGAGGACCTTTCGGCCTTTACCAATGTTGTCGAGTATTTGATCGCCTCTTTTGACCACTCGACCTCCTCGGCACTAGCTCTACGGTATGGGTTGTTAGTGTCTGGTAAATGGATCCTTATGTAATCTCGGTTAGTTGGTCTTGAGGTGGGCTATTCCTGGTCTTTGGTGTCTGTCGTTGTGTCTTATAAGTATATTATATATATATATATATCCTATACTGTGTAAATTATTCAAAATAGACTAACCTGCTTAAATTAGATGTTTGAGTTGACTCTGCTCCCTTCTACGGGTTCTCTTTGGTGATGTCGAGGATCTCCTATTCCAGACGCCGCCTCCGATATATTCTTCTTCGTCTCTGTTTGGCCGTCTTTGTTGACACCCGAATGTGTAGGCACTCAGGTCTACGTTGTGATGAGTACAGGGGAATTCATGGCGTCGCATCCTGGACCGTTTTTAGTTGTCTTCAGCAGGACTCTCTTTCTCTTTCTCTCTCTCTCTCTCCCTCGGTGGAATCGTCTTCTGGATATCCTCTACTGTGATAACTCTCTCATATTAATAACTTAGTTTGCTATACTACTCAGTATCTTTTAGACTGATTGGTATGCTTAAAATAATTTTTATTTTGTTTAAGAAATTAGCTTGTCTATTAATACATTTAATGTGAATAAAATAATCTATCAGTTTGATCGGACAGTTTCCTTTAGTCATCAAAGAGCTTTTGGGCACAACTTTATAACTTTCAAGAGAGCACGGCCCTTTTGTATTATTAAATACAAATTAATGCAAAAGTTTTAAAATGAGAACAACTTTCATTAATTAGAATGACTTCATTTTATCTACTTTTCACACATAACTGTGTCATAAATTATTTTGTCACAGTTACTTAATCTGTTAACTGTTCATTTAAAATGGACTATTCATTTGAATTTTTATTAGAGTTTGTTTTATATATAAATATAGTTAACCAGGGAAGTTTTTCCTTGAAAGTTTAACTGAACACAAATTGTATAAAAAAAACATTCAATATTTTACACATCATTATTAAAGAGTCTCTTTCTTCTTAAAAATATTCATTCCTTCACATAAACTTTACTATGGTCATTCTGATATCTCCTTCTCAAAATTAAATAAAATATGTTTAATGAAATAATATAAATGATTATTTATGAATCAACTATCACTTCAGTAACTCTCCTGTTAAAGCTAGTATGCGTTAGGTATAAGAATATCTCGACTATATTGTAGTCATATAAAAACTAAAATCAAAGTTTGAAAACATTCAGTTGTAAAGTTTCGGAAATTCAAAAGTTAGCCGCGTGAGCCACCTTTACATACAATTCCATATATTATTCAGTAATAATGTTTTTAACCAAAATTAAAATTTTTAATCAAAGTTTTAAATAAAGTTTAATATGTATTAAAGATGTGAAAGATATTGAACATTACTTTTGCCCAATATATGGAATTTAATATAAAGGTCATTGATGATTTGAAACTGTAACTGTAGCTTAAATATTGTACAATATTACTGTAATATTTCAATTAAATTACAGTATATTTAGCAATGGGTTTATGGGATTCTCACTTAACAATACTGTTTGACTGAATGCTGTCTGAAATATGAACTGTAAATGAATATAATATGAAGAGGTTCAGCAATAAGTATTTTTGTCATTTAAATAAATTAAATTAAGAAAATGTTGTTTAAACTTTTGAGAAGACGTCAAATCAAACAGATATTAATTTCTGGTTTATTCACAACAATCCTATTTATTCTGTATATAATAATCTCAAATCACTATACATTCGAGGAGAGAGAAAAATTCGACTGCAATTACATATCTAAAGGAGTGATAAATCAAATAAATCTGAAAAATATTTCCAATAATAATAATACACCAAAGTCCAGTGTATTATCAAAAGTGGCCAATACTAGTCCAGCGCCGCATTGGAGTCCACTATTTGATGATAAGTTGAGCACATTCTCTGCATTCCTAACCGAAGAATCTGTGGTCAAAATTAATTTAGTTATTAATCAAGACTTTTGGTTTGAATACGAGTCGACGAATAAAATTGAGTGTATTTTTGTGAAACAAATTACTGTTGAATCAAATGTTGAATTTAGAAGTGAAGCCACACTTCGGGTATTAACCGGTAATTATTTTGGTTCAAAGAAGTTCGCCTCAGCAGAGGTCCAGTGCTCTCTACCTCTGGAATATCATTCAAGTGTTAAATTCGTAAAAATTAGTTTGAATTCTAAGTTATATTCAGATTCCGTATTAAGTGTACGGAAAACTCCGGCCTATTATACGAATATTAGAAATACTTTTGATTCAGTCATATGTATTAAATCGGTTTACAACTCAACACAACTGTTGCCACGGATTATAGAATTCTTAGCCTATTATACGACAAATGGTATAAATAGGTTTGTCTTCTATGATTTCGATATGAATCCTAAGTTAAGACAATTTTTATCGAGTCTTGAATTCATTGAAATAATACCCTTTAAGTTGCCGTTTTATCACCGATTGATACATTCATTCGGCCAAATGACACAAATCAATGATTGTCTTCTAAGATATTCAAATTCACCAATACTTCTCGTAGACATCGATGAGTTTATTGTGATTAAGAATAATAATAACAAAAAGTCAACTACTGTTCAATCGTTTATTGAGGAGAAACTGATGGATAAAAGTTATGAAACTATTTCATCGATTACTATAAATAATAGATTTTTGTGCCGAGAGGTCCAAACGGACCATACCTTTCCTCGAATTCTAAGCAATAATAGAATACAAAAATCTATGTCAAAAACTGGCGACAGATCTAAACTAATTATTTTGAGACCGAATACTGTTATCGATGTTTGGATACACGAAATCCTGACGACTATAGACGGCTATCAATCGATTACAGCCAATGATAATGAGGTGCAGATGTTTCACTACCGGTCCTGTTGTGGTTTGGGTCGCAATCTAATTCATTTCGAACATTTGGATATATTTATTGAATTACTTCGAGAGAAGAGTATAATCGACAACAGTATGAAAGAGTTTGAATCGGATATAATTAAGTTTATTCAACAATACGTTTATATTTAGACATTAAACTCAATGCAAAACAAAAAATGATTAATTGTGTATAATCTTTACCTAAAAAAGTGAGTGATAGCCAAGGGTGATATAACCTAAATACACCCTGACATTTTACACCACATGCAAAATTTTTTTGTTTTACTTTCCTGTGCATTTTTCATATTTTTGAAATTTCCTATACCCACAGGCTTTTCCGACCTTGGCTACCCCTAGTCAAAGTTTATTCTTGATCATCCATATTTGCAATGAGTGTTTAACTAATTATATACTTATTTCGATATATTGTAACCGAAATTGTATACCAAATCAATCCGGAATACTATCTCTTGGTTTAGAACTATTAACCATAAGCCGATCAGAAGGTCTTAATATTATTGATTTTCATTTACCGTTTAATTTCTTACCTAAACTTCATTACAGTCGTTGCTATAAAACAACTTTATTCTAACTGAAAATTATTAATTTTGTTTCTAATCTAGAATTTGTGGTAAAATAAAAGTTTAAAATCAATTACTTAATGCTCACAATTTATTTCATATACACTAACGAACACAATGGACAGGAATTATTAAAAAAAATGTAATGATTAACACAATTGAGACGAATGAAGGCGTAAATTATTTATTATTAATTATCGCCAAAATTTAATAACATGTAAGCAGGGATGACCAGACTTGCGAATGAGGAAATCACCAATTTATAGGTGATATATCATTAAAATAATCAATTTATGATACTTTTCACATCATTTTAGGGAGTTGATCATGGAGTTTCTTTGGGACTCTTGAGTTCCCCCCCCCCCCCACTTGGATTTCGAAA
>JAQFXN010003403.1:0-11015 GCA_034693365.1 Liacarus xylariae | reverse complement strand
CATTTTGTATAATACAAGGTATACAATTGTATAATACAAGTTGTATTATACAATTTTTGTATCGCTGCCAACCCTATGTATAACATTTCATGATGTAGAATATTCCCCTTGTTCATCCTCTTTATCCTGGTTTGAATTACGTGTCAACCCATTATAATTATAGCTTATAAAAGAGTTTTATTTACAAAACTAGAAATTATAACTTTAACTTCAATGTTGAAGACTTAATGATCGATATCTAAACATATAGTTAACAAGTGGTGGCCAATGACCTTAAAGCCAGGTAGGGGTATATGATAGTGATAAGTGTCTCAGAGTCACAGGGGGTATTTTACAATTGTCAATTTCTTGCAGAATTTAATTAAAAATGACGTAATATAACAGAATTCAGGAAAATTATTAAGAATTCTGTAAAAATTTAATAGAATTTGACTAAATCTAGCAAAAATTTGACAAAATTCTATTATTTTTCTTAGAATTTCGATATAATATTCCAAAACGGCGCCCATTATGCTTAAATATTTTTTAAAAACGATAGAGGAGGTCATTTCCTTTTCCTTCTTCACAAAGAATTAGGTATTTTGGTAACCTTCCGAAGACATAGGTTATTTTGCCTATTCCCCCCATTGACCACCCCTATAGTTAACAAACTTTCAAAACTGAAGGCTTAAAAGAATATCAAACTGACAGTTTGTCAACTTTGGAAATAAGGTCTACAGGAGATTAATTAATCATACAGTGTCTGTGTCTCACTTTAATCAATAAATAATTAAATTATCCATGTTATAATAAAAAGAAAACCTAAACTTTTTTTACCTTTTAAATAATCTAAAAATAGAATTATTTCTGAACAAATAATTAATTAATTTTTGTAATAATTTTATTTTAAGTTTTAATTCCAGTCCAGAAAATTAATTAACAGTGAATTTTTCACATTCAACTCAATTGATTAATAAATAAATTTCATTTAAATTAGTCATTAGATTATAATATGATATAATAGTATAATAAACTGCAATATAGTATATAATAAAGCTTTTTTTAATTAATTCATTATTCCAGCCGTTTATTAGCGATAAGAGTGTAATAAATGTCAGACAAATATTGCGAAACAAATTTATTTTTATATTTACAGTAATTCGTATTTTGGATCTAATTGTGAGCTTAAACGACGAAGAAGTGATACGCTTTCTGGCAATTGAGAAGATTATATTAATTATGGACTCATTTATAGTGAGATTCAAGAGATGAAGAGATATTCTTAAATTATAGAGCTTTGGCTCAAACGGATGGAAAAGAGTCTATAAATCAAGTGATGCTCGAAAATTGCACACCAAGTAATATTATAATCAGATATAACCAAAAGACTATGGCCATTGACTCCCTGTCAAAACTACCCTATGATCATCCAAATTAATTATTCTGTTTGAAACGACGAGTGTTTTACCAATGATTTTGGGGAAATTATGAAAATAGATGTTTAGTTAACTAAATCTCAAAGTAATATGCTAATGGATCATTCAACTGATCCTGGTTATACCTAACTATATTACTGTTGGATTGTGTTAGAACACTAGAAATTATAATCAATGGTTTATAGTTTGAATGACTGAATAGACTTTCAACCATAAAGTTTTAAATGTATTAGTTTGGGTACATCACAATGCTACATTAAATATTTTCATCGCTGGGATAAATTAAATTGGATGAGACCATTGTGCTCAACGGTCCACAACAGTCTCTCAGTGCAGATCAAAATGCAATTGCATTTGAGACCAAATTATCATCAAATATGCTGACCCTAAGCCATATTGATTATTTGTAGGAATCAAGCGCAAAGTTATAAATTATAGTAGGTATGCCTGACAATTTTTTCAAAGATTTATTTAATTTAGCAATTTGTTTATTCTTTGCTCAAACAATAAGGCTTACAAACAATGTTAGCATTAAATATTAAAACTGAAATTAGGATCCGATAGATAAATGACATTCATTTAACTGCTCTCATATTATAGATCTTAGATAAAGCTTTAAAACTTGTGTAACAAACAATAGGACAGAATTGTTATAATGCTATCAATTAAAACAGTTAATTCGTTTCACTAAATTGCTCTAAAACCAGGAGATTTACAATAAAACCTTTAACTTAATTGCAAATTTTTTTATTGTCATTCACTTTATTAACCCAATTGTAGAAACTATGCGTTTTATTTTCGTTTTTTACAACAAAAAATATATAGACATTAAAGTTGAAATGATATAGAAATAGCCCTCAGATATTAAATAAACATATGATGGAATAAAAGTGGCTATAAGTGCATTCTATGATATACGAGTGCTTTGAAGACCACTGTAATGTATTTACAAATATTTATATTTTCCTCAAAAAATATAATAAAAATATTTTTGATAAATGAATTTTCGATAGTCCTATTTCGCAGATATAATTAATATTTAATAAAATTAAATACATTTTATGTTTTGATTGATTTGAATTTTATGAATTTTGTTATCTAATTCATTAAATATTCATATTTTTACTGTACGACTCCGTTCAATCCAATGTCCAATGGGGCAGGTAGGCTTTAATAGCCCTAAAAAATAGGCATATAGAAAATATTGCTGTATTTTTAAGAGTAATAAAAATCAATTCAATGCTAAATAGGACTTATTCAATAATTTCTAATGGGTCAAAAAAGATTTGGTACTGACAATAAATAAAAATTATTCCTACATTATTTATTTTATTAAATTTATCTGTAATTATTAATCACTTTTAGAGCACATTCTCATTTACACATTATTTTTAATAACAAGTTGATTAAAATCTATTTGAAATTTAATTATATTTAATTTAAATACCAATATTTATTACTAATAATACAGATATGTACAGTACTATTTTCTAAAGTCTAAGCCTAAGACTTGTGATTGAACGGAGTAGTATTTTTAAGAAAATAAATAATTAATTATTATTTACATTTAATCATAAGGATGTGAATTATCTTATCATTTGATTGAAATAAAAACAGATTTCCGTTTCATCTCATGAATGAATGATTTTTTATAAAAAATATGTTTACATTAAAAGGGAAATTCTTTAGATATTCTTATGAATTCTATAGTCTGTTTATAATCTTAATAACAAATTCATATGACATAATAAATGAAATGTCAATGACAAGCCTCATGTGTATTGGCCATACAGTACTGCAAATGCACTAAAACATAAAATTTCAATTAATTAAACATAAAAACATTGCACTATTAATAGAATCTAGAAATTAATAATGAGCATTTGCATTTTAAATCACAAGATAATCTTACAACTTACATACTAGAATTTTGTTTTACATTAGATATTTTTAACGAGATAGTTAATTGATTAACATCTTGCATGAAAACTGATTTTGTTATTTAATTAGTTTTAAAATTATAATATAATACTTGATTAAAAAATATTCTGTCATTTATTGATTAAAAATATATTCTCTGGAATTCTTAAAATAATAACTAATAAAACTTAATAGAGTATGCATTCTATACATTATTTCCTATAAATTTCTATTAAAATCAAATTATTGCCTATAAAAGCAATTTTGAAAGACTAATTCGTTTTAATGAAATATTATAAATTTTAAGTCACAATAATTTATAACAAAAAGACACTTTTATTACACATCAGAGGCTCGCGTGTTATACAATAAAATGTTGTGTTATTTTTCCTCTAAAATAAAAGTTTTCAATTTGAAATAAGGATTTTAGCTTTGCTTTCTATTAAGTAAATGGAAAAAACTTTTTAAATCAAAATAAAACTATGAATTCTTTGCAAAATTAAGTCTTTAGAGAATTGCTTCTTAAAGAATAAGTGGAGAGAAATAGATTAGAAAAAAATTGAAAACAAAAAAAACGGAGAGAATATAGAAATGAATTTAAAGAATATTCTCTAAACAATTATTGTTTTTATTTGTTGAGAGAAAATAAAGTCAAATATAATAATGTAATCATTTTACTGAAGAGATTTTGTTTTTCTTTCCTAACTTTAAGTTCTAATTTAAATTCTGTATTTTATTCTCTCAAATGTTTATAATATATAAATAAAGTTATAAAACATATGTTTTTTAGTCAATTTAGTTTATTATTTCACAAATCATATTATTTTTCTTCACTGAAAATCCGAATTATATTAAATGTAAAAAATTGAATTTACATTTAATAAAAGCAAATATAAGAGAAAAACAAGACTTAAAAAAAGTAAATTTGTAAAATTCATGAAATTCTAAATGTTGTTATTTTAGGAGCAGAAAAAAACAAATTAAATTATTTTAAAAATATATATAAAATGTCTTTTAAGCCAAGGAATTATTTCTGTTCTTAACGTCAATAAAATAAGTTAACTTGGCTTTTTCTTCTTTAATGAAAAGTGAAAGAAAAACAAATTTAATATCTTTACCAAAAGTACCAGACATTTTGAGCAATGGTGAATTTATATTTTTGGAAATTTGAATCTGGCCTACGTCTGAAGCCTTTTTATACTATCCATATGTTTTCCAAAATTAATATTCATTTTTTTGGTTAAAATCTAGGTAATTATCTTGAATCTTTCAATAGTTTATGAATCTTTACTTTTGAATTTACAATAGATTGAAAGTTCAATAATTTTATTTAAGTTTGAGCCTAAAAGAATTGAACATTAATAGTGAACTACATCTGGAGAGTATAAAAAGGTTTCAGATGTGGGCCACTTTCGAATTTCCAAAACTTTATATTTTTGTAAAAATTTAGCAAGACTATTATTTAATATACTGTTCAGAAAGTAATTAAATAAAAAATTGTGTTTTGTTTAAATGTTTGTGAAATTGTGTATATTCTGTAGGAGTTATTAATGATTCGCTGCGACCCCTGACCTATCAATTCTACACTTAATGGCTATTAAGTCGTTTAAAGATTTTGTTATGTAAGTTAGATTATGGTTTCAAAATTAAGTGTTAAATTGCCCATTGGATAATGGCCAACTGCAAATGACACTAACCTTAAGATTGATTTTCTATATTTAAAACTATTACAAAACTCAAAATATCTGTAATGACAGGACAACACATGTAATTGACAGCTGAATAGAAAATTTGACATGAGTTGAATGGATGAGTGGAAATGGTCTAATATGCAAACGAAATGCTGGTTATTAAAGTGCAATTACTGTGATTTATTAATACAATCGGATAATTATCTTTAAAATTCAATTTTGCATTTATTTGATAGAAAAATCGATAATTGGGCAATTTGTCACAGATTCTATTTATTTTTGTTTAAATATTCTTGAAATAAAATGGAATATTAATTTGACAAAATGAATTTATTTATCATTCTGTCTAAATTCTGGAAATATAACAGAATTTTGTCAAATTTGGTTTAAATACTTTCCGAATTCAGTGATATTCTATTAGATTACATCATTTTTAAGTACACTCTGCACTAATTTGACAATTTCAAAATATACCCTCTTCAACCTTGACCCTCTATTCCAAATTTATCAAATCAATGACTTCATAGCCAGGAATATCCACCCCATGATCCCTGACATTTTTCCTAGTCACCCAGGGATGTGCAGAATACTACCTGACGTTCTAGGTACCTCCCGTCCCCCTAGGCAAGATTTTAAAATATTTTGATAAATTTATTACAAATTTCAATACTTTAAACTAGTTTTGCAATAAAATTCAATAAATATACTCATTTTAAGGACTATTTCTTTGGTTTTCTATTTCTTTCATACGTTTTATACTGAAAGACACAATAAATAAAACAATATTTCATTATTTTTAACGTGTTTTGCAATATAAAACCATATATATACTAATTTTAAGGGTTATAAACATGTTTAATACGCATAGTAATCAAAAGAAGACATTTTTGAACTCCTTGAGCTCACCTAGCCAAAAATTTGCAAAATCAGACATTTTACCCCACCCCCCTGGACCTTCCCCCAAACTCTATTGGAAAAAATACCCCCTGAAATTTTCAAGTCTGCACATCCCTGCTGGTCACCCTATGAGATCTTATCGTTTGCCCATCCATTAAAGGAATAGAATAGAACTGATTGTGCAATGAAGTTAATAGAATACTCCCTGTTTTAAAAAAATCATTAGAAAATACATTCAATCAAATAAATAACATTTTCTATTAGTTTTCAGAAAATTCATCATTTATTTAAATACTGATTTTGAGATAATCTATAAACAGAATATTCTCTATTCTTTAAATATTACTTATCTGTCACTTGAATTTTAAAAATAAGAAGAAAATAATATTTGAATATATATTGTGGGTTTCGAATGACGTATAAAATGAATTGACAGCACACTCTTGAAGATCGCGACCCCTTTTCATGTTAAATGACAATACATATTAGTGTCGACACACATGTTCTCCCTCTTTCTCTCTGACGATCAGATGTCTATAAATGGAAGAATTCAGTATAAAATCGTATTTTAATAACAAAACTATTGCTGGAATTCATGTTTTCTTTTCTTTCAACGAAGAAGTGGTTAAATAGAAAACAAAGGTTTTTATATTAAAAAACATTTGAATTTTTTTCAAATATTCTTATGATTTGAACTTAAATTATTTTTTTCTTTTGCCTTCGATGTAAAAATTGAAATCTTTCTCTCTCTCTCTCTCCCTCTCTCTCCTTTCCCTCTCCCACTCCTCTCTCCTGACTATTCAATTGTGAAATTGTGTGTGAAATATTCAGTTCCACTCCTATACTCTGCTTTCACTTATTCATTCCTGTCTATCAGTATTTGAAGCAAATGTTATCCTATTTTGGTTTCACATATAATATATTATTATCTTTTTCTCAATTTTTATATATATTTAAAGTAAACGAATTGCAATTCGCGCTCAAATCGATTAGGAGTTCCGAAAGTAAAATAATAGTTTATATTATTTTTATATTCAGCTATATTTGAATTTTTAAAGATGGTAATGTTCAAATATATATAATAATAACAAGGGTCGTTAGGGGGATAAGGCTGCTTTGTATTTCATGAAATATATGAATGTTTCAACTATGACATTATCAACAATCGATATTTAATTATTATATTTAAAATAGATAATTTTAAATTCAGTCCCCCTCTCCTACCCTTACTGTTTTCCTTATACATACTTAGCGAAAAGTGCCTAAAAGAAACATTTTTATGATAGACATCCTCTATTGATAAGAGTAGTTCTCGTGAGTGAATGTCTTCATAGCAAAACGTCATTCTTCGATGGAAAGAATGCAAAACCACATAATAGAGTTTAAAAATGATGGAGAACATCTAAAATTCATTTCTGTCCCGTGAAAATTAGCAAAATACCTCCCTCTTGTGGAGAAAAAAATTACATTTTGGAATATTCTGCGAAATTCTGTCCAAATTCGTAACAGAAGAATAAAATTTTTTTGTTAAATTCTTGCTAAATTAAGTCAAATTTTGTTGCATTCTTATAGAATTTATCAAAATTTGCCTGAAGTCTGTCAATTTCTTTTAAATCCTTACAGAATTCGTCGAAATTCTGCTAAATTACGTTATTTTTACTTAAATTCTATAAAAATTTGAAGATTTGAAAATACCCCCTCTATACCCCATGTGACTTTGAGGCTCTTATAAATACTCTACATCCCTCTGACTTTGAGTTCTGTATCACCACTACTATATGGAAAACATCCCAAAATGCCTGGGAATTTATAAGATTTTTAGATTAAGGAGAAGGTACAGTACTACTGAAACCAAATGAAAGTTCCATGGGCAAGAATGTCTTTTCCTAAATCCTATAGAAATTATTATTATTTTAAGGAAAAGACATTTAATTCCAACCAGACTTTCATTTGGTTTCAGTAGTACTTGTTCATTTATTCTTAAAAACTACACAAGACTATAATATCAGCTAACACTTTATGAAAAGTGATATTCACCCAGCTAAAACTGTACAAAGACTAACCTTTAACAATAGGGTCTGGATGGAGAAATTTATGTATAGAATTTCACATTAATTCTGCTGGATTCTTTCTTGTTTTCCTGATATAAAGTTAAACTTTAATACTCTGGTGAATAAAAATATTTTATGCATTCAATTACACAGTAATTGCAAATTATATAATATTGTATATGAAATTTGTATATAATATTCAGTATAGAATAAAAGAGTAAATTATGAATAAATATTGCATTTATTTTTCGAAATAAAGTCACAAAAAATTGTATTAAAATTCAAATAAATATTTTACTCGTATTTCTTCTCCTTCTTATATAGTCTTCTTTATGTACAGTATGTAATGATAGATCACTTACTAGAGAATAAAGAAAGTTATCGCACAATATATGGAATTTTTTTTACTTTTAAATTAGTTAATAATTTATAACCACTTTCTCAATATATTCTTTGATGTTTTTGTCGAACAAAATATTTTAATTTATTGCTATAATTCTTCAAACATAACACTCAGTAAAACATTAATTTCTATCACAATTTTTTTTTTGAGTCAACAGAACTCTTTTTCTTCTTCTTTTAGTTAGAAGTTATCTTTTTATATAAATTAATAAATAATTTTTCTGCTGTCGAAAACACTTTTATACACTTGTATTAAATGTTGTGAAAAATAGATAACAGAATATGTGTTGATTTGAAACAAAATAAAGTGAAGGATTAAAGAAACTTTTTAAAGTTTAATAAGATTACTATGTGTTTCAGTCTAATAGACAAATACTGTATTACAGTTAAACATTTAATCAACAATTTGGTAAACTTTATGAATAAAATAATTTATTTGACTCATGTTTTTGCAAAATTATTGACTTAATGTTTAACTGTATTTGTCTATTATACTGAAACACGTATTGAGCTTATTAAGATTAAAGAAGCACTTCTTAAGCAGCTTCTTAACACTTTATTTTGTTCAAATCGACACATACATACTTTTAACTCCTTTGACAGATATGAATCATAAATTCAATTCAATTTATAAATATTGGAAATAATTTTCCGTTTTCATAATCTTATAAAAGAGTTTTAAAATCTTTTTTTTCTCAACAATTTTCTGATTTATTGTTAGTCTTTCTCAATATTTGTATTTCAAAACATATCTTCTTCTAATTTTATTGGAAAAGTTTATATGTTCTTTAATTTTCAGTAATTACTATCTAATGATGTTTTGGGAGAACCAATTAATTTTATGAAAAAATTATAAAAATCTAATCATATTTTTAATGATAAACGATATAAAAAAAAGTATTTTCCATCTTATATTAGATAATATAGCAGTTTATTATACAAAATATTGCAAAACCGTTCCTCACATTTAGAAAAACTAATCGGTTATTTAAATTTTTAATTACAAGTTTCCCAAAGTTTAACAGGTTTATTTATTTATCGAAGCAATTATTTCACAAATATCTTTTGATTAACTAAAACTAAATACAATATTCAATAATTTTTCAAAACTCCCTTGCATAAATATCTCTTTTAAGATTTTGCAAAGTTCTGCGCCGCAGACAATTTTTTTCAATGATTCGATTGAGACTACAATAAATTTTACAACATATCATTCATTAGTTCAAATCATAAAGAGATTAATGAATATATCCATCGCTTTCAATAGAGGGTCCTAAGGGACTGACGTAATCCATTCCACGACATATTTAAGTACTATATGTTTGAGGTTTAATTTTATACGAAATAAAACCTATTCATTCATTTAGATAAACAGTCAAAGCATTGGAAAAACACTGAAATGGAAATAAAGATGGATACTGCTCCACTGTTTAGTAAATCATCTGAATTTTTACCAAAAACTTGAAATTCAGATGAAAATTTTCAACACTAGTATCTTTTTGATTGACATTTCAGCTGTAAAGAAGATTGATCACATGAATCTTGTACATTGAATAGAAATTTTTTTTAATAATTAGCAACTTTTCTTTGCTTTCGAATATATTTCTTAAAATAACTCTAAAATTATCTCAAATATAAAAGTGATTAATTAATAGTACTGTTGGTACTATTTAAATAGCAGCCATGCTTCAAGCCTTATATCTTAAGGTTGGTTGCTATTTAAATAGTTCCAATAGTACATTGATTGCATACAACCATTGATTCTGTAACTAGGGGGTAAGACCATAGTTGTTCCCCTGTGATTTTTGCCAAGATCATCTATAAGTTTTGTGTGATGTATACCTTTCTTTGTAGATTTGGAGAAAATGGACTTTAAAGAGTAGTATTCGGAATATTCTGCAAAATTTTCATTTAAATTCTGTTAAATCTTTTCAAATATAGATAATAATTGATTAATAAGACATAATAACCATGTTTAAATAAGTTTTTATTGAAGTTACATTTTTAAATACCACTTCCTAAATATCGCCTAATATAAAATTGGCATGTTTGTGACATCACATTATATTATAAAAGGCACGGATGCACAGAGGTGATACAACTCAGAATACCACCTTGAGATTTTGGTCAAGACCCTATACAGTATACGATCCAAAATTCTTTTTTAATGAACTAAAATTTAAATATCGAGACTGCGGTTCAAATTGGAATTCGGAAAGTTCGTCTTGTTTCATGTCTTGTCTTGTACAGGAACAGGAGAAGACAAGACATTTGTTAAAATTACCAAGGCAGGACAGGAACGGAGAACATCTGAAAAATTCATGAAGTCTCTTCGATAGAGCACAGGGTATATGAAACTGTCTGAAAATGTCTGCGCTCTATCAATGAAAGACTTTATGAATTTTTCTGATAAATAATGAGTTAAATGACTTTTAGAGATTGTTTTATTAAAATAAGTCAGAAATCTTTTATTACAGGTATGTTTTAAGTGATTCATAAATAGCTTTTCATTGAACAGTTGTATGAAAAGAGGAAAGGAAACTCATGATATTAGAGATATAAATTAGAGGTCCAAAACGGATCGGTTCGGATCGGATTCGGATCGGATTTTGCCTCTAAAAAGTCGGATTGGATCGGAT
>JAQFXN010003402.1:0-11015 GCA_034693365.1 Liacarus xylariae | reverse complement strand
TCGTAAAAATATGCCAAAAATGTGATATCATTGATAAAGACATTCAATTAATTCATAATTTAGTTTTATCGATGAAAACGATATAAAATTGTAATTGATAATTCCGGTGGAATTACCAAATATTAAATACTGTATTTAAAATTATTCAAAAATAAAACATTATTGATTAACAATATATGGACAAGTGAAGATAGGATGGATATCGCGTCCAATTTAAAATCATCCGCGACTGTATATTGATTGTCCATATATTGATTAATTAAATGTTTGATTTCTTAATTATTGACAATTTGTTTATTGAAAAATTGTTTTTTTATTTTTGATAAATTTTTAATATTCATTTCTAATAGTTTTCACTCTATTACCGTAATTATTATCACTAAATCAATACATAGACAAATTCAAACATGTTGAAAGAGGTGTGCAAATTGAAAATGTCTTTACTAAAGCTTAGAAGTAAAGGCTTTTGTAAGGTGTATATTAGGCAATATTAGATGGAATTGAATTACATTACATTTGATCGATTATACCAAGTTACTTTTGAATTAATGATATTTTATTAATTCAAAGCAAATGTCAGTAAATATTATTAAAGACTTTTAATATGAAATATAAAATAAATAATTTAATGGAAATATGAATGATCGAAGTAAATTGCATGGAAAAAGCTTCTAGATAAAAATGCATCTACTAAAGAAATAGATTATCATTTGCAGAATAATCCTGAAAAATAAGGAAAAGAAAAAAACTAAAAGATTACTTAATGTCAGAGCAATTGATTTATAGTTTTATCGATAAATTTTTTATTTTATCCTTATTTTCCGAAAAGTTCTTCTTAAACTTATATATAAAGCAGTGATTATTAAGTTATTTATCAATCTTTGAAAACTAAAATAAAAAGAACATATTTGAAAAATTCTTTGTCTTAAAAGAATTCTTAAACTGAATATAAACTAAATTTTTATGAACTAAACTGAAGCAGATTTTATGGAAGAAAGCGAAACAATTTTCTTTATTACTCAATATCAATGTCTAGAAATAAAATAATAAATATTTGAACTTTTTCATTTTTATTCTTTGATTTTATCCGATGTTAAAAGTGAGATTAATATCACTCAATTCATGCGATACAGTATTTTTCGATTGATTGCAGTATTCAGTTGTAGCACTTCATGGCTTACTCTGTGCCATAGGATCTATGGAAACGTAGCCTTAAATATGTTCAGATATAGCAATAGGCTTTCAATGCACTCTAAACGAGGTTTCATTAATAGCACAAACACTACAAAAAAGTCAAATTATTTTAAAATTGATCAGAAGCAAATAAATTTAAAGAGATATTGATTTATTTTTATAAGAATATTCGAAAACAGCATGATTTACAAGTATTTAATCTTTTAATACAAAATAATTGCGATTTTCGTTCAAAAATATTGAAAATCTTTTTAATTTAATAAACTATTCAAGATTAAAATTATTAATTTGGTGTTATAGTTTTAATTTAATCTGAAACATTTTACATAAACAAAAGTTAACATTATGTTTAAAAAATAATAATAATTGTGTAAAGATTTTATGGAATACTCAATGAAATAATGTTATTTTCTATACACTGCCTGCAAAAAAAGTCTCATTCATTCATAAAGAATGGACTTTTGAGTACTTTTTATGCATTTGCCGGTTATTAGAAATAGAGTTTGTATGAAATTCATAATGGGTAAAAACATCATCAAATTCATTTTTCTGATATACACAAGCATGTTCATTTAACAAGTACAGAACAGTATATAGTTTAAAGGAATTTTTTCAAAATTTAAGAAAGTTTAATTTACGAAATTATTTTTTATTAGTCAATTTAAAGGAGACGTGATGAATTGGGAATTTTTGAAGCAAGTTTTAAAAACTAACTAGGAGCATTTATTATGTTCAAATAAAAAACATTATATTGAATGGTTCTCGAATTATTTAATTTAAAAAATTTAGATATAATCGGAAGTTTAGGCAAAATTCCAGTTAACTTAAGAATATAATTTTAACAATACTCAAAATAAATAATACTAGTTAATTTATATGTTAATAAATGTTGTAATTAGTGCATGATGAATATCTGACTAATTACTAATATTAGTATTATCTGTATGAATATTCACCATGTATTAATTTGAAAGTTATAAATATATAAATTAATTACTCGTATTAATCATGAATATTCAGAATTTTTATAATGCAATCAAGATATATTCAGGATCATTCATCGGCCGAGTCAGGGGTATATAGGGGAATATTCTGAGAAAACTCTTGAATTCCAGAGAACGGTATACCAAATCCCAAAATATGAAAAATGCTTTCTTAAATGCACAGGGGGAATGAGGTAAAAATACAAATTATTTATCTGAGGCGCAAAGTCAGGAGAGGTATTTTGCAAAATCTCAAACTCAGATGGTATTTAAGCTATACCCTTCCTCGGCGACTTTTGATATATTCAAATAAAACTTCATTGATTATTTAATAAAATTTTGAATAATTATTGAGTTATTATACGATAGTTGCGAATTGAATATTAATATTCTCTTATTCACATATTATATAAGAAATTCACTTTTAATTGCTGAATGTATTCTATAGTAATTTTTAATAGAAAATAAATGTAAAATTGAATTCATATTTTTAAAATATATACTGTGTTGTTTTTGTTAGATTGATTATTGCTTGTATATAAGAAAATGTGAATTTTATAATTATTTTACCTATTATGAATTTCCCCCGAACTGTATGGCTAATAACCGGAAAAAGTATAAAAAAAATATTCAATTGTCCATGCTTTATGAATGAGATTTTTTGCTAGCAGTGTATTGTTTAACTTTTGTAAAATTTTTAAAGAATTACAAATGAAGTGAGCCTACGCTTTCATATTCAATAGTCCAGGCACCAATTCTTCTAAAACTATAGAATTTTTTTTTTGTTTAAAATTATTATTTTTAGAATGCAGTGAATATCATTGATGAAATTATGTTTTGACTGAATTTTATGTTTTTTGTTTTTATCTAAATCTCTATTAATCAAATAACTTTTCTATTATGTAGGGGTAGCAACGGGTGAGGGGTATAGCCTAAATATCTTCCTTGAGTTTGAAATTGTGCAAAATACTTCACCTGACTTTTGTATTTAAAAGGCTTTAACCCTGTTCATTTTTCATATTTTGAAATTTTGTATACTCCATGAGTTTTTTGAATTTTTTTATTCATCAAAATACCTCCAACTATACCCCTCCCTGACTGGGCCGACCTTGGCTGCCCCCGCTATTATGAAAACAACTTTCTCAAGCATTTCAAAAGTATATAAATTGAAATTAAGCATTGATTTGATTATTTCAATCTTATACAGTGTTTAGTTCTAATAAGAACTATGATATTTAATTCATGCAATTTTATAATATATTAACTTGTCTAGACAATTATATTGAATCTACAATGGTTAAATATGGAATTTTATTTACAATAATATTTCTTGCTTATTCTATTTGTAGAATCAAAGGGACAGGTAAATTAATTATCATTTCATATTGATAAATTTTATTTCTTCTATATATTTTATCTAGAAGAAAAATTGACCCCAGCTTATTTGGTCGTTAGCGATGGTGAATTAGATTTAAAGAAATATCCCATTGGAAAAACTCCCACTTCATATCTATTGGATGCCAATGACCCTGATTTCAGTTCAATTATATCTAATGTTACAGAAAATCATATTCCAGTAGTGTTTGGTTGGAATCAATCACAGGTCAAATTTAATCTATCGAACTATTTCCAAGAGCTTAATACTACACGTTTTGGTCGCAATTTGATTATTGGCGATAACATCCCGACCACAATGAATATCGGCCACGACTTCGGCACAATTCATGGTTTGGTTGTGATCGCAAACATGCAGACCAGGGGTAGAGGCAGTAGTAATAGCAAGTGGGTGTCGCCCAGGGGTGATATCTATATGAATATCAATTTAAAATTGAACAATCCATCACGTGCGGGGTTATTACCAGCTCTCTGTGCTTTAAGTTTAATGAAAGCTGTTTTGTCCACTCCTGAGGGAGAATATGATAGGCTTCCGATTAACTATTCGTGGCCAATATCATTGGCGTGGATGCCTTGGGTTAAAAAGATTGGCGGAGTTCTGACAGAAAGAATAAATACAAATGAAATCGACAGTTGGTATACAACTGGCTGTGGGTTAAGAGTCAATAGTCAACTCCAATATTCGGTTTCGAAAATTATTAATGAATACAATAACAATAAAAATCCGAAAATTAAACTAGAACAACTGGAACTACCTAGATTAATTGCCAGAACAGTTAATTATTTGGAACAATATTTCCCTGTATTTGAGAATGAGCATGAACAATTTAAGCAATTAATTCTGGATAATTGGATTAACTCTAATCAGAAAATTGTTGTCAATTCTAATGCAGAAATAGTTGGACTCAAATCTGACGGTTCTATAGAGTTCAGGGATAGCAATGGGTTCAGTGGTTCTCTTCAACCAATTGCCGATCGGTTTGGTTTCGATCCAAAACAGATAATAAGTACAAAATAGGTTTTTTATGTGTCACAATATCCTTTTGATAAAAGAAATTGTTGAGTTGTAATCTATGGCATTGTTGACATGATGATAGTTCTACAATCACTGCTCATAAAATTCAAGATTGTTTTGACTATTATTTTAAAAATTTTCAAGATTATGTTAGGATTAAAGATTTTCCAATCACAATGATTAGTAAAACTGAACTAAACTACTTTATTTGTAACAATAATTATAATTAAATGTTTATTTCAATATAATTGTATGCAATTTTGTTTAATGAATTTTTCTAATAATTAAAGAGTTTGAGTTCAAGTGTTTGAGAATATTATATTTAACTGAAGTCAACATTGAATTCAAATATATTCAAAAGTATTTGCAATTAAGACATCTCTATTTGTCCAATGAATCCATGGATTACTTAATAATTTTCGAGCAATTGAAGAGTTTTTTTTAGTCTTCAGTTTCGATATTAGATTAGTTCACGAAATAGATGTGAAAGAAGAAAAGAAAAAGTTTTCAAATTCTCCAAAGAATCTTATAATCACTATTAAGTAGTTTTGGTTCGCAAATATTTTTAGTTTAGTATTTTGTTTGGACAAAAAAAATTATAACAAATACAAAGAATAATCATTTCTATGAGTATATCTTTGTTAAAAATCCTTCTCTCAATACACTTATTCTTCTTCAAACCGAAGTTTCGAAATTTTGTTCTTTGCTTTAATGTGAATTAAGAAGCATAAGTGAATGCATTGAATCAAATGTACTCATGAACAACAGCTTTGAATATCGCTGTTATCATCGAGAATACACTTTTAAAACATAAACCATAGGAGATAGAAATATGGTTCCATGTGAAATTATGTGCTATTTTATATCCTCTTTCTGATAGGATAGGTCAAAATCGAATATTTGAGATTCAAAAATCCTATTTCAAATGCATTGTTGAGGATAACAGCGAAATTCAAAGCTGTTGCTCATGAACAATTTACTAATCGCTGTCATCGAAATCAATAAAACCGTCCACATTCATAATTATCGTCATGTAATCATTAACTAAAATAAGGAAATAATTCACAAAATATGGAGAAATTTTTTAAGATTTTAAGAAATCATATCTACCCTTCCTTTAAAATTACTATATTTTTTATATTTCTCATTAATAATATGACTAATAATCAAATATTCCGTTCTTTCGATACTACAGGCGCAGTGATTCCGGTTCCATAAAGGTCCTCAAATGCATACACAAAGGGCATCTGTCCAATGCTTATATTTGGCTCGGATTTGAGTACCGATACTGCAATCCAAACGGATTACACCAACAACTGACGCCCTCTTACCGGAATAAGAGTTGACTCTTTCAATACAATCTATGAATCAATTAAAACATTTCATTAATATCTCCTGAAAAGTGATATCTTTAATATTTGTTTGTTGAAAAAATTAATTTAAATTTAAACCAAACATTGATTAAAATGATTAAATTATTAATAAAAACAATTTCTACTAAAAATATTTTACTAAATACTTTAATTAAAAGATTTTATTTAAAATGAATAACAATTCAAAGGAATTATAGACAATTGTTTGAAAACATTAAATACCGGATTAAAGATTTGGGGTGGGAGTAAAGATTAAGCGATCTACGCATTAGATACTCGAATTGTTCTTGAATAAATGGCAGCTGTGGTGGTTGATTAATTGCTAGTGGATTAACTGGCTGCGCAAGAGTTCGCGGGTCGCTGGTAATGAATGAGATGGGTGTGTTGTAGTTGGAGGTTGATGATTATTATCCGGTCAAGGTTCGAATCATCTGATTGCACCGATTCTGAGGTGTAATCTCTGACACAGAATGTGTTACACTTTTTTCAATAGTGAACCTTTTCGGAGTCGGCGGCAGTAGTTTTGTCGTCTTCCTATTGCACGGTCCCTTTTCTCCCTTTTCTTTTTGACTAAAGTTGTTTTTGTCTTATGATGATGAGTCAATGCCACTCCCAGGCTTTTCCGAAGGTTATATGTTGTTCGCACTTGTCTTCGGCGACGGAGAGCGAGACATCGAGCACGAATTATCTAAAGATTTTAACTGTTTCCTAATATCCCGATTCGGAGATCTGTTGTTCCGTTTCGGAAATATGGAGGGCCGTCTAGAGTTCCGTTTCGGCCGCCGGGGGTTGTTAATCTTTTATTGGTTCGATCGTCAAACGCATCTTGTCTTCCCAGGAGACTTCCAATGCCGACGATGATGAAGAAGAATTCTGCCGATATGTTCAACTTTTCACGGGAGATCACCTCAAGATATTTCGCTTTCAACTTCTAGACCGGATCTATCTTGAAGTTAATCAAGGCCACCATCTCCGTTAGCGTTGGGTAATTCGCTTCGTAGGCGATCTTATGCTAATCGGCGGAGAATAATGGTCCTGATCGAGTTCGAACAATAAATGATCGGTTGTGACGTCAAGGGCCTTGAATAAATGCTGATACTTGACATCGATTGGATACGTCAGCATTACATTGGCGGCCGAATCGGCGGTGTTATCAGCTATGGCAGCAGGCGCGTTTTTTTCTCTGGCCATTTAGAACATTTGAAATATTGCACTCGAATGAATTGATTTAGTCTGGGTCTTGTGTTTTAAGAGCCATCTCGCAAAGTTTAGTTAAAGAAGAATTGTTAAATTAGAGGAACTACAAATCTCTGGTTCTTGCGATTTTGTTGGTTAAATGGTAAATCACGGTTGTTAGGCGATTGGAAACTCACGTGAAAAGACAGAATGTCGGAATGCATAAATAATTGGTGAACTGAGTTTATTGACCGCAAGAACCATTAACAGTGGGAACCTGATAAGACTGCTTCTCCCCCTTCATTTAAAATTAAAACTACATTTAAAGTTATTTATTTGAATTTGTACTTAATCTATATCTCTAACATTGTTTGCTATGGGAAAGCCATATGTCGATTGGTTTTTCGGTAATATCTTTTGAATCATATTACTATTGGGATATCTGATGTTTATATCATACTCAGGGTTGTGTCCTGGATCCTATTCAAATAAGTGTTAAAGAAATTCGGGAGCTCATTCTGGCAAGATGTGCGGGTGGGCGCAATTCAAAACTTGATTGTTGTAGTCTGGACAATGTAGCGCAGCTTTACTGATTGTTTTCGGGTGTTAAGGAATTTGATGCATGACCTTCGGTAGCGGATTCTAGCTAGAACTCTAGGTAGATACAGCTTATATTTTGGATCAGGACAATATACCGCAATATTTTTTTATGAATATCGGTTGTTTTCGAAGCTGATCCATGACCAGTGGACATGTTCCGGATCTTATATTCGATTTGAATAGAGTATTCTACATCTGTGGTAGACTTTGATTTATGTGTCAGTTCTGTTGGCTATAGTATATTAGTGGTCATTGGAAAAATGTGGTCGGGTGATCGGATTTTGCAGGAGTACTAATATACAAAAGACAATAGAATATAAGACGTTTTGGCAATAAGTATGAATTTTAATAACATTTATTCCATTTTATTTTTCCCATTTATTACAGCTCTAAAGCATTATTATTTTATTATATTATTGTGTTATAAATTCTGATTATATTAAAGTATTATATTCTGATTAAATAACTGACGCGTGTCAGTGCTGTGGGAGCGAAAACTGTTTGAAGTTATTGATAGACAACAACCCAACTTATAGTAACATGAATCCGTGTATTGTTTGCTGTAAGTGAACGTGGAGGAGCTGTATAACATCTGTACCACACCTGCCAGTTATCTCTCTGTCTCTTTGCGAAAATATAAGTAATTTTTTTGAATTTTTTGTTTTGTCTAAATACTCCATTCAGTGCATTAAACTTAATTATATATCTCATTATCTAATTTGAATATAAATTTTGTATAATTTTTACATGTAATATTCTTTAATCGATATAATGATATAGTATTCTAATTCTTATAGTATGCAAGGTGTAAATTTGAAATTCTATGCTGATTAGAATTATAATTAATTTTAAATTATATATAAATTAATGTTAAAATGATTGTAACAATAAAATAATTTTTTGAAATCTAGCCCTCAAACTATTAAACCATTTATACAAATATTTGAACATCACTTATATGATAATAATATTTAATAAAGGAATTAAGTAGGGTAAAATAAATAATGAAAATAATTTGTTTACTTTATTAACATATTTTAATTTCAAAAAGCGGTCTTTGATTGTTGAACTGATAAACATTTTCTGTGTTTTTCCAATATTGGTAATAAGTTTTTATTACTTTATAAACAACTTGTAATTAATCTTATATTCTAGTTAGCATACAATATCAATTTTACACCTTAAGTATACAATAAGAATAAAAATTCCATATCTGTCATTAAAATATAAGAATAACTGTAAAAAAATTTAAAAATTTTAATAGAAAATAATGTATAATTCAAATTATAAAAATTAATAAAACTTTATACAAAAATAAACCATAAATTTTTTCATGAATAGAATTGTAAATGTAATCCTCTCTGCAATAATAGTGATGGGACTAAAATATCACTGAATGAATCGAGTTTTTACAGTTCAATAACATTGTTTGTATTGTAGACATAATATTACTTAACATACAAGAGTAATATATCATTGCGACTTAGATTACCAGTCCTCGTTGAACAGTGCTTAAGATACAACTATTCTAAAAATATGTTCTAATAAGTTGTGTAAGAGATTTAATTCTAGTGTCGAGTTTGGTGATTTTAAATTAAACTTCCAAAGCTCTTATTAATATATGAAAAGCTTGAACAACATTAATAAAAATTCAATTATATACTTGTTTGTGAATATTGATATTTATAATTTTTAATTAATCTCCTTCTCTCTCTCACTGCCTCTATATCTTCCACTCTATTGGATGAATCAATTGATATCATATTAATTGCGATTTTTTAGAAATCTTTTATTACATTTATTGCATTCAAACGGTCTCTCAAGTATCTCGGTATTGCAGGGCTGGGCGGTAAAAGTATCTCCACAAAATGGAAGATGTGGGTGTCTGGAAAAGAGTGAAGACGGTTGGGCATGCCTGAGCGGTAATCGCATCTCCACAACAGTGAAGATGTGGTTCGATGGAAGAGACGGAGGGCATGAAGGCAGGGCTATTCGGTAATCGCATCTCCACAATAGAGAAGATGTGGGTCGATGGAAGGGACTGAGGATATGAAGGAATGACTAGGCGGTAATCGCATCTACACCACAGTGAAGATGTGGGTCGATATAAGGGACGAAGGACATGAAGGCATGGCTAGGCGGTAATCGAATCTCCACAACAAAGAAGATGTGGTTCGTTGAAAGGGACGGAGGGCATGAAGGCAGGGCTAGGCGGTAATCGCATCTCCACAAAAAAGAAGATGTGGGTCGATATAAGGGACGAAGGACATGAAGGCATGGCTAGGCGGTAATCGCATCTCCACAACAGAGAAGATGTGGTTCGTTGAAAGGGAAGGAGGGCATGAATGCAGGACTAGGCGGTAATCGCATCTCCACAACAGAGAAGATGTGGTTCGTTGAAAGGGACGGAGGGCATGAAGGCAGGACTAGGCGGTAATCGCATATCCACAACAGAGAAGATGCGGGTCGATGGAAGGGACTGAGGATATGAAGGCATGACTAGGCGGTAATCGCATCTCCACAACAGTGAAGATATGGGTCGATGGAAGGGAAGGAGGACATGAAGACAGGACTAGTCGGTAATCGCATCTTCACAACAAGGAAATTGTGGGTCGATTGAAGGGACGGAGGACATGAAGGCAGGACTAGTCGGTAATCGCATCTTCAAAACAGGGAATTTGTGGGTCGATTGAAGGGACGAAGGACATGAAGTCAGTGCTAGGCGGTAATCGCATCTCCACAACAGAGAAGATGTAAGTCGATGGAATGGACAGAGGACATGAAGGCAGGGCTAGGCGGTAATCGAATCTCCACAACAGGGAAATTGTGGGTGGGATGAAGGAAGCTGGATTGGGCGGAGAAGAAGGAGTTTGGAAACGAATCTGTATTCTCCTTTTTCTTTCAAATCAAATCAAATCAATCTTTATTGGCATTTCAATCAACAAAAGCTGGTATACATAGAAAACCAGATAAATAAATACATAAATAAAATATAAAATAAAAATTGATTTAAAAAATAAATTCATCTAAATTTAAATTTTTTAGTTTAGACATAAAATTTTTGAGATTGATTTCTGATCTGATATCGAGAGAAATTGAGTTCCATAGGGAAACCCCTTTACTAAACACTGAATTGTGAAGAAAGTTCTTGTAATGAATTGGAGGGTTTATATGCAATTCATCCCGTCCAATTCCTGTTCTTCTACTCGTCCTATTTGTGTTATATTCAAGTATATCATTCATATAATCGGAGCCCAGATTGTTAGCAGATTTATATAT
>JAQFXN010003401.1:0-11019 GCA_034693365.1 Liacarus xylariae | reverse complement strand
ATTCATTGATATATTAGCTTAACTTTACTGAATTGTTTTTAATTTCAGGCATTTCTTATCTAAAATACGAATAAACAATAAATCTCTATTAAATGACTTATTTATTGACTAATAATTAAAACCTTTGAACTCAATTCCGAGACTTAATTCTCCAATTTGACGAACGCTCACATTTTTAATACAGATATGCAAAAAATAATCTACAATTCATTCAATGACAACAATATGATTAGAATTGATATAATATTTCTCGATTTGTCCGACGCTTTCGACTCTATTTCTCATAAAAGACTTTTGAAAAAACTGAACTTATATAATATTTTTGGTCTATTTTATGATTTAATATGCGATACTTTTAAAAACAGACAACAAATTGTAAAATACAATAATGCTTTTTCTGAAATAATCAGGTGTACTAGAGGCTCAAGACAGGGAGGGGTCTTGAGTCCGACTCTATTTAATGTATATTTAGCAGATATAGTAAATTGTGTTAAGAGTAATATTCTTAAGTTTGCCGACGATATGGTATTACTAAGTGTTATATATAATGAAAGCGATTGTCATATATTACAAGAAGACTTAAATTCTGTCATTAATTACTGTAAAAATAATTGCTTAAGACTGAATCCAGAAAAGTGTGAGCACTTAAGAGTGTCTTTAAAAACTAATGATATATTTGAATATAGAATACAATTAAAAAATAGAAATTGTAGAAATTCATAAACACGTTGGCATTGTTTATGACAGTAAAATGACTCTTAACTCACACATTGATATGATTGTAGAGAAAGCTATAAAAAAATTATATTTTGAAATATACAGTATTTGTAACAGAATTGACGGCAAAATGTTTTTAAATGTATATCAAATTTATGTTTTACCAATTCTAGAGTACAGTAATCTCTGTTTAGTTTATACAGAATCTCAAAGTAAAAGAATAGAAAAAATTCAGAGAAAGATTACGGAATATATTTGCATTAAATCAAGAAAATATCAATTAAGTTATAATCAAAGACTAAAATTTCTAGGAATAGATAGTTTAGAGAAACGAAGAAATACACAAATACTAAAATTGGTTTTCATCCGCACTTAGTGACCCTCAATAGTAAGAAGTATGTCTTGAAATTGAAGTTTAGAATTTTAATATTAACTTAATTATTACGAAATATTGTTTAATTATGATAACAATTTAGAATAATCCTAAACCTAAACTCGCTTATAACCAACAGTTCTATATTCTTGTGGATTCACTAGAGTATAGGCGGGTTTGGGTGTATTAGTAAAAGCTTTGTATTTTAAACACAAAGTTGTAAAATATAAATAAAGTGCAATTAAATGTGTGAATGAAGTTAATTACATAATCCACTAAAGATAGTAAAGAGCACTTGAATTAAATGCTAATTTTTAGTGCACTCGTAAATGTAAAAGTAATCAAAGTCTCACATAATTGTATAGACAGACAGATATTCTGTTGAATGAGTTTCTCATTTAACTTCAAACTTATAGTTCAATGTCATTCGGATTCTTCAACGCCTCTTATAATTTAAATGAATTAATTTATTCAAGTTTTCTATTATTCATATCTCGTATTAATTTATATTAAAATAAACGAGAATTTAATAAAATGAAAAAATTCAAGGCATATATAAAGAATTTATAACAAAAAACATAATAAATATTTTGACACACATTTGAGATTTGAAAACAATAGGAAACCTAAGTTTTTATTTAATAAATGAAAAACTTGTTTCGCAAGACTTGAAAATAAAGAAAATTAATTAAATATTTTATTATAAAACTTAACCAAAGGTCAAATTGATGTGAATATATTACATATATATAAATACCTGAGCAGTGTTTCCAAATCGTCCGGTTCCTCTTCCACTGCCAGCAATTCAATTGCCGCTTGGATTTTGTCCCGATAGCTCTCGGCTTTGGCCACAATTGGTGTCAATGTCTGTAGCGCTTGTATATCAACAGCCGGAGGAATAATTAGTGGCGAACAGAGGCCGTAGTGAATACTACCACAGTCTCCACCATTTAGTCCCAGTTTGGGATCTGTAATACAGGGACAGTGTTCTAAGGCGTGTACGGCTCTGATCGGCGAGAGATCAACACAAACAGAGTAGTGATAAACAGTTCTGTTCGACACTATTTTCAATGACGGCAGTACTGGTGCTGTCGGCACAGATGAGTACATGAAAGGGAAGGGTATTTAGAGGCAAAATTAATGAGAATCTCTTCCTCTAATAGTCTTTATATTTCTGCTTAATATTCGTCTTCTTTTCTCTTTTAATTTGCTCTATAAGTCAGAAACAGATGACAAAGATTTTATTCAAAAAACAATTTTTTCAAATCATATTATTATTTATTATATAATTATAATTATTTTCGAATCACTTAAAACTGTGATTACATGTTCGCACATAAGGAGTGTATGGTATATAAGATAAATAAATAGTCACTCATGAGGTGATTAGACACAAGAAGTTGTGTTTGTCTGTTCAGTCATATCCTCATAAACGATGTGCAAAAAGAGTAGCAAATATTTTGGGTCTAATGTGTGAAAAGAGAGAGAAATAGTTTATACAAAATATGTTTAAAATTATTCTGTGATTAATAACTATATATCAAATCAAATAATAGTTTTAATTAATCGTAGCTTAAGTTAAACAAAAGATTAAATCAAAACTTTTATTTTAAAGTAATAATAAAATTTTGTATTCCAAAGCACTTTAGGCACAGAAATTGCCAAAAAATGATTAGTTTTGCTTAAAATATTGCAAACATTTAAAAAAAATCTTTGAGAATAAAAATATATTAGTTTTTATGCTTAAGTAATCGAAAAATAAAAGTGTTTTTAGATAAATAGCGTGAATAACACTATTTTTGGCATCAGATATGGCCCAAAAACATTATTTGTAGCACAAGTACTGTATATCCAATATATTGCACCAACACTTCAGCCAAACCTCAATAGCTGTAGAACTTACTGTATTATAAATTAGCATCAATTTAATGGTCATTTAATATCTGTCGGAATCTAACATTCAAATTAAGATCGATTAGTGTTTTAAATAAAGACGAATGCCTTTCAAAGCAAAGCCATTAATAATATGATATAATAGGAAAACATATCTCATTTAAATAGAAATAGTTTTCACTTCAATTGAATTTACAGTTTATTTTTCTGATATTACATAAAATACTCTTTCAGATTAGAGATCACACTTTTCAACCCTTCCCTTAAGGGTACCTTAACTCTTAAGGGAAGGGTTGAGATTTTTTTGATAATGTTAAGGGAAGGGAAGGAAAGGGTTGAAAAAAAATTAATTTAATGGAAGAGAAGGGTTGAAGGAATAATTGTTCATTCATCCAAACTATGTTTTGTATTGATTTCATGCACATTTCTCGTTAAAATCATTAAAATTAGTGGAATAATCAACTTTAGGAGAAGGAAAGGGTTTGTAAAGATTAAGATGAAAATTCTAAGGATCTGTAAGTGTTGAAAAATATTTCAATCAAGGGAAGGGAAAGGAAAGATTGAAATTTTTTACATAAGGGAAGGGAAGGGGCAGAGAATTTTTGAAAAGTGTGATCTCTATTTCAAATGACGGATAACTTAAAAGACATTTCTTTGTTTATTATATAAGAAAACAAGAAATAAAATGTGAAATTTTAAGAGAAAAAAAATTATATTTTAAATAAAAGATAAAAATCATATCGTGTGTTAAAATAAATTTATTTACAAATCTGTTTGAAATTCAGACTTTGAATGTTAAAAATTCTACTTTGCATTGCATTTGAATAACAAAAATAATAACTTTATTTTCAAACTTATTTCACAAAAAGGATTCTTTGAATTCTATTTAAATTGTATTTTTCTTCTTCTTTGCAAAGTTTGAATGAAAAGTCTTATTTAAAGACATTCCACACAATATTTTTTGTGTTTTATGTTTTTTAAGGCTTTTCTGTTTAATCCTTACAGAAATTGCCGAAAATGTTTATCATTGAAACCAATCAATACTGTACTACAAATCTATTAGTCTTATATAATCCCCACTCCTTTGCCTTCTATGTCTTAGTTGTCATCCTTGACCTGAGATGTATCTATAAAGTTGTGGCGAATATATATGCATACGATATAAAAACTTTTTATTACAATTCCTGCACTTAATTCTAATTTATGGCACTTCTCTCTCAAAGTCCAAACAGAATCTAAAGTAATCTAAAAAAGCACTTTTGTATTATATTTCATACAAATAAATAAATTTCTAATTAAATAAAGTAAAATATCAGACCTTTTGTTAGAAACTGTTGAAAATTATGTTTTTCGATCAAAGGTTTACAATAGTTTAAAATAAAAGATTTTTTCAAAAAATTGATTTCTATAGTAATGAATGGATTAATACAAACAAATCCTATGAAATATTGTCTTTCGCGCGGTTTTAATGTATTTGTAAATTAATTATCAAATAAATAACATACAAATTTTTTACATTTCAATGAAACACTTGATCCCAATATCATAAATGGAATGAAACAAATCATTTAATTCATTGATAAACAAATAAAACCATAAGTTAAGCATAAGATATAAGGAATTACTTTTCTGACACTTGGTTTTATAAAATCATGTTCTCCTGTAATGAAAATATAATAAATAATAATTTTTTCGTTTTGTCTCTCTTTTGTATTTTTAAAAACCGCTGAACTCTTTCTTAAAATTTTTTTAATAAGAATTTATTTTAGTTTTATCCTCAAAAAATCGTGAACTGCTTTGTTCTGTTCTGAATACCAGAGACTTTTAAAGTGCACTTAACTTAACTTATTTCTTAATTATCTTTATTCCCTTCGATTGAAATTTTATATTATTTTAAAGTTTAACTTAAAATATTTTTCTGAAGACTTAAGATATTCTAAATTAGTATTAATTAAATTGAGTCTAATTTAAATCTATTGACAAAATAATTATTCGCACAAAAGATGAAAACTTCACTTCTATTTCAGTCTAATATAACTTTTAGTTAATTGAGTCAAGAATTTTCAAAACAATATCACTTATTATTCATTGACATCTCATTTGAAACAAATATTTTTCTGAATATAAGTTTCACTTAAATAAGCAATACTTTACCATTGGTTACCAATAGTTTCAAACAAATATGTTTAGAAATATTTAAAATATTTTACGCTATTTTATAAGAAATTAAATATAAGTAGAGTAAAATAGTGTGGTGTGTGATAAGCACATACATACCGGAACTACAGCATTAAATGTGAGCCCAATTATTTAGCCTGTGAATATAGAATTTCTAAAGAATGTTGAATTAGAGATGAAAATTCTCAAAAAGTTTTCTCCAGAAAAGTTCACAAATATATATTTCATAGTAGTCCAAAACTCATAGAAATTTTCTTTTGGCTCCACTGAACAGTTCAATGAAATGATAAAAAAGTTATGAATTATTAGCGAAGATATTCTTCTGAAATATTATATATAATTAGTATTTTATTTTCAAAACATAAGAGTAGAAAAATGTTTTTATGTTATATAATAATTCTTAATTCATTCAAAACACACGCAGAAATAAATATTATAAAAATGCAAATTTGCGATCACTTCTCAACAACACATAAGAACTTTTTCAGAAGAAATTCAACAGTTTTCGAGAGGAGAGTCGAAATGCATGTGAGAGTAGAGATGATAGGAATAAGTTCTATAAATAGTGACAACAAAAATCACTTTTACATTCAGAATGTTTGATGTGATGCCAAATATTTAGGCACAAACTGAACGTTATTTACCCGAACTGAACTATACTGTAGAGTACAGTTACGTTGTGTTAGAATACTCGTTGGATTTGTAAAAAAAAAGACTAGAAGTTTGTGTGTCTCTCCCCTCTCACTGTTCACATGTGCTCTTCCTTCACAATAAATACCAAATACAGTATAACTCGAATACAGTATAACACATAAAATACTTTTTTATGATTCGGATCTCAACACGATTTGCATCTAATATACGATTCCTGAATATATTATTATAAAAAAGTAATTTTTTCAAGAACTCAGATTTTAAATAAGATTAAAGTAAAAGACCTTTTCTTATCGATCACTCAGAATAATATTTTACGCACAGATCTAAACTCCAAACTCCAAAATTAGTCTCATTTTTTCCAAATCCGGTTTGAATACATATTTTTTTAAAGTTTTACAATTAAATCAATTTTAAAATATTCTCCAACACAACACAAAATATCTGTCCATCAAATCCAATGTCGCAGAAAATTATTTTTTCTATTTTTTTGAGAAGTTAATGAAATAATGAATGGGTTTCACAAAATTCTGTTTGAGATTTGCTGTACATAACTATGATTTATAGAAAGAATGACATATAATGTGCAGTAGTTCTGCTCCAGTTTTGGAAAAAATGTAGTTTAGATTAGACTTCCTAAAATTTTTCCTGTTTTTTCCTGTTCTGTACAGCAACAGGACAGGACAGGAAAATATTTTATATACTAGAACAGGACAGGACAGGAAAATATTTATCATAAATACCAGGACAGGATTTGAAAATCTAATGAACACTTTTATAAATAAATATTTTTTTAAATTTCATTTTTTCAGACACTTAATGACTTCAATATAATTTGCAAGAATTAAATTCATGTTTAGTACTTTATGTGAGACTTTACAAGACAAGACAAGAGAAAATAAGAAGATATATTAAAAAACAGGAGCCGGACCGGACAGAAAAATATTTTCAATACTAGAACAGGACCGGACAGAAAAATATTTTCAATACTAGAACAGGACCGGACAGAAAAATATTTTCAATACTAGAACAGGACAGGACACAAAAATATTTTCAATACTAGAACAGGACCGGATAGAAAAATATTTTCAATATTAGAACAGGACCGGACAGAAAAATATTTTCAATACTAGAACAGGACAGGACAGAAAAATATTTTCAATACTAGAACAGGACAGGACAGAAAAATATTTTCTATACTAGAACAGGAACAGGACAGGACAGGACAGAAAAATATTTTCTATACTAGAACAGGAACAGGACAGGACAGGACAGGACAGGACAAGAAAATATTTTCTATACTAGAACAGGAACAGGACAGGACAAGAAAATATTTTCTATACTAGAACAGGAACAGGACAGGACAAGAAACTATTTTCTATACTAGAACAGGAACAGGACAGGACTGCAACCGGATAGGACAAGACAAGAATCAGTTCTTGTAATGATTAGGGAGTCTAGTTTAAATTAATTGACTTATAGTAAACTTTAAAAATAAAATAGAAATCATTTATGAATGTTTTCACTCAAATAAAAAAAGATAGTTATCTGAGTTTTGGAGTAAAGTGAAAACATATAGTAATTTAATTTTAATGAATTCCATGAATGGAATAACTGAATGACTATTAACTTATTAAATAAAATTTTTATTACAAGAAAATGAAGGGAAAAAATTCAAATAACATTAATAAACGCCTTCGTTATATGAAAATTGATAGAAAAGTTTTTATTCATTTTATTGCTAGAAATGAGAATAAGGTTTATATGTTATGTAAGTTTAAGATACGCTTAAATTATTGTTCAAAGTATAAAGAATTCAAAGACATGTTTTGCTTGTAGAGAGTGTTTGGAGCAGTTGTATCGCCCACTCCAATACAGCACAGCATACAAAACAACTGTTCCAACAACAACAACCATTAAATGAGTTTTTCTCAAAGCTTTTTTCTTATGTGTGTTTGTTTGAGAGCTAATCGTAAAAATCCTATGTATTGTGATATACATTGAGAGAGCAGTGCATGACATAACTGTGCAGTTTTTTATAATCATCACAAGAACTTTGATCCCAATATCGAGTTAGAAGAGAGGGAACGTTTACTACACTCTTATCTGCTTTTCTAACTATTTTATTTCTCTTCTCTCTCTTCTATTCATTTAAATCTTGTATACAAACTAAATTTATGGTAAACTTATATGTAAACTGAACTCTACTGTAAAATATATTGCCTCGTGAGGTATGGTATGGTAACTGAGCACTCAATTTATACCAACAAATACTGAAAACTTAATATCTTTAAAACTTTGTACCAGAAATTAAAACACAAAACATTTGAATCAGAGATGTGCAGACTTGATAATGTCAAGGGGTATTTCTTTCTGCGAGATTCTAGGACGAGTGGTCTAAGGATAGGTAGAATGGCGAATTTTGCCAATTCTGGCCTGAAGTTTCCAGGGAAGGGTTTTTTTTCAAAAAGTCATACTTTGCCCACTATATGTAATAAATGTGTCTTTAATGTTAAAATCAGCGTTTTATGGTTTTCTAATTACAAAACTCATTAAAAACAGTCAAACATTGTTAAAAACTGGTTTATTTAAATTATTTTACTTTACAAAACACATTGAAAACATTGAAATATTACTAATTTGTTATGAATTTTACAAAATATGTTGTCTAGGTGGTGGGATGTACCTCGCGGAAAGCCTGTTGTGGTATCCGGACAAAACGCCAGGGAGGTATTCCTGGCTGGATCTCCTCTGCAATCCCTGCATTTGTATATACTGTATATTCTTTCAAATGAAGAATATTATAATTTATAAAATTGTGGAAAATATGGAATAAGTATTTTTGTAAAAATTAGCAAAAGAAAAGCTAGTAAGACCTCTGTTATCAAAACAATTCAATTTATTCATGCAAATAAAATAAATTGTTATTTTATAATAATGTGAAATGTTTTTCAAATATATTTAGTGTATAAGGGATTCGGGCAGATAACATTTTAAAAATCGGCGGGCAGTTTCGGGCAGACCGAATAATTTGAGTAAGTATGGTAAATTCGGTGGGCTTTTCCGGGCAGAAAAAATCAAAAACTTCAATTGATAAGATATTACTTAATCTTTAATCTTAGGAAATAGTTTTGATACAAGATAACATTAATTATTAAATATTTACATAATTTTTCTTCGATGTCTCAGTTTAAATTTTCATTTCCATTGTTAATGTATCAGAATTTAATGTCGTTCTCTTGAGTACTGAATAACTGTGAGTTTAATTAAAGATCTATCAGTATTTATACTATTATAAATAAACATGTATTTAATTGTGATTTACGATAATCTCGGATATATTTGTGAAGAATTTAACAAGAAATCTATAATATTAATATGTTATCATTGATTTTATAACTTATCAACTAAAATATCACTGATTGAACTGAATATGAATTAAATTCAATATTAAATTGACTTTTATTTTCGGTTCGAATTAAATGTTAGAAAATATAAAAATACAGAGAATTTCTTAATATTAATAATTTATTTAATAATATTTTACAATTAATTATAAATTTATTTACAATACGTATGCAATACATAATAAAAGCATTGATAAAATTGCGGAATAATTGCATTTTTAAAGCAAATCTTATTGGGTTTGTCGGGCAAAATCGGGTAATTGTTACATCTGCCTGGAACAAATTTTAAAATTAGACGGGCAAAATCGGGCTTTTCGGGCATTGCCCGAATCCATTATACACTAAATATATTTAAAATTGAAATTTTGATTATTTTTTATTGAATACAAATCTATTGACAAATTTATTTTGCGGTATATTTTGTATTAAAAAAAACTTTACATACATTTTATATATCGAGCAAATTATACTCTTATTATAAGAGTCTTATATCAAATAAGGATATATTTTTCTGATAATAAAAAAGTATTTTTAAAATTATTTATTGAGGCCATGAAATAGGCGTAGAGTAAAGAAAACATTAGAATAAGAATTTATTGCTTTTGATATTAGATTTTTAACTTATTTTAAAACTTCATTTCTCTGCATTTCAATTGATGAATAGAAATATGTATTTTGTTTGAAAATCTTTTTGTAATATTTTTAGCACATGTACTGTAGAATACAAGCATAAAATTAAAGATTTTCTGCTATATTATCGCCGGTTATCAATATTCTTGTAACAAATTATATAATCCTATTCTTACATATCGGTTGAGATTCTTATTGTAGTGAAGAATAGCTACAAAAAAACTTGTTTACAATAAAATCTAGTGTTGATTGAAAAACGAGATAATTGTGCGGAAACTAAAGGTCTCACAAGTGATCAGAAACACAGTTCAAACAATAATACAAGTAATTGTATAATAAAATGGAATAAATATAATACAAATAATAAATGTGTTTATGTCAACGAAACTAATGTTTGCGAATATTTTCAGATACAATGGGAATCGGGAGCTGTATTTGGGCGGTAATCACTTTGGGCTAAGAAGATCACGAAATCATTTATTTTCAAAAATTCTTATTTGTTTAACATTTGGTATACAATCGATTCGACATATTATTATTATTTTTGCATATTCTCGAGGATTTAAGTATAGATCGAAACAAAACATTTTTTTAAATTCTTATATTTTATACACTTTTGGAACGAAAATGAAATATTTTAAACTACTTTTCATTTAATTAATTAAATATTTAATGAGATCAACATATTTCTAAACTTTATAGGTTTGCTTATATTCTGTAGAATATTCATCATAAACTTTCCTAAATATACCATTAAGTTTGTGTTCTGTATACAGTATGATGTCTTAAAAGTTAAAGTATATTATAGACCAAGCGATAACATTAGTGAATCTAAGAAAATTCACTTTGAAAATTCTTATACATATGTATAATAGTAATAGTCCTTTTTGGGTGATCTATAAAATTCTGATGCTGGTATTCTGGTAGTCTTAAATAGACACAAATGTTTGGTTAGTTTCACCCATAAAAGTCCATCCCTACACATATATCATATTATTAAGAGTTTAGTTGGGGTTTAAATTAGTCTTTGAGTTCAATTTTCTAAAAAAAATTATATTTTTTATAAAATTATTAAAATTATAGTAATAAGCAGTGATTCGCACGATTACCCATTTGGGTAAAGTATTTTGTGTTATTAGGACTTCATTTGTGTGTTTCGATTGATTT
>JAQFXN010003400.1:0-11020 GCA_034693365.1 Liacarus xylariae | reverse complement strand
CATTGTGTTTGTGTATGCTTTCAGTGCTGATCACGTGTTGGTGTTATCAGAGCTGGTGTTATCATAAATTCAAGTCTAAATGCCTATTTGAAGCGTTGGAACTATTTTAATAAAATACACGAATTATTCGTTAAAATAATTCTAAGACCTAATGTTGATATAAATTAATCAATTACTACACGACAAGTAATAGAATTTGTCTATGAAATTAATTGTACAAGTTTACAAACTAAAAAATCGAATGTCTTATTTTGAATTTATGGAAAACTCAAGACATGGTTTATTAGGGTATTTGAATATTTAGAATAAATTGATTTTTAAGATTACTTAATCCATCAATTTGTTGGCCCAGCAGTGATGTCTAATTATTTAGACTAAGTTAGGTGTTCTCACTTCACTGCTAGCAATGAGTTCGTCAACTTGTTCTACTGTTACAGTAGAAGGAGTGGGACGAGGTGCATTAGACACTATGACTCATAGCTAGACTGACCAGACGTCCAGTTTTGGACTGGATTGTCCAGTTTTTGAGCTCATCTGGCAGTGTCCAGTCCGAAGTAAGAACTGGACAGTGAGAAGTCCAGTTTTAATATTTGAGATTTTATGGATTTATAAAAATGTACTTTCATTATACATAATTCAAAAAAAACAATTCAGTAAACTTACAAGCCAAAAATATTTGAAAGTTTTCTTAAGAATATTATTTAAAATTATTAGTTGAATACAAATAATTTACACTATTAAAAATGTAAATATGTTACTCTCAATGAATTTGTCCAGGTATGGGGAAAGGAAAATCTTGGGGACTGTAGGGTTTTTTTTAATTAGCGAAACAAGTGATGTTTCGTGCTGTGAGGCCACAAGTTTTGAACATAAGAGTTCCAGGGGAGAGTATTTTTCAATCGTCAAATTTTTAAAGTGTGGCCTAAGAAGAGCGGAGGACAGGGGCTCCGACGCTGCGATGAAATAAAATAAACACAAAAAAAATTCTCAAAATAAAACCGATTTTTTTATTATAGAATTTAACGGTTTTTTTAAAATACAAAAATTGAATTTAAAGTTAATTATAATGCGATCGACGACTGAATACAATAAAAAAAGGAAAAACATTCGGCTTTTATAGCAAACAATAATGAAAACTAAATTTGTATTCGCGCGAGGCGTTCGACCTCTTCAACCAAAACTATTCGCTCGTAATTCTCGTGATTGACGCCTCCTTCCAGGGCCAAACAGACCTCTTCGGGGTCCAGGGATGGCTCTTGTGGCCCGAGGCCACAAAAGTTTAATTAAAAATTACATAAATGAATAAATTTTCGGATAATTCCGCGGAAATATAACGGAATTTAGGCAAGTGATAAATCACAACTTATGATGAATTATGGAATGAAATTAATGAATTCACGGAGAATTCGAAAAAATTCTGTTTTATTTCCAAGAATTTCACTGTATATTCAGAAAGCGGTGTTTTCTCAAAACTTATAGGGTTTACCGATGTGGTGGGTAACGATCAAAACTACAAAGGATATTAAGGGCTTAACCAACATTTCCCAATCTCTGGATTAGTCTCAAATATGTCCAGTTATTGTCCAGTTTTTAATGGGTTTTTCTTAAAAAATTCCTGTTTTTGCAAAAAGTAATCTGGTCAGTCTACTAATAGCAATCGAGAACTACGCCTACATCGAAAGGTACAAAAGGAGTTCATGAAAATGAATGAATGAATGAATGAATGATTCACCGATTTTAGTAATTTCTTAAAATTAAAAAAATTGAAATTTATTTATTTATATTTAAAAAGTATTAAACCTATAATAAGTAATGCCTATTTTGGCCATTATTCGCATGCTTTTTGTTGCCTATTAGGCGTCTAAAGGGGGTCTTATGTGTGCTATTTGTCAATGCCTTAAACACAACTTATGTTTCAAACATTTCGTCATTCAATCAAATTTCATAATAAAAAATCTAAACTATTATTAACAAAAATATTATGTTTTTAAGTCTAATCTTATAATTAAAAACAACTAAAATGTTGACTAAGTTTTTGAGGAAAAGTTTATTTGAATGTAAAGCCAATGAATATATTAAAACACTTTCTTTTCATTTAGTTTTATCGCAAAAAGTGTTTCAAAAGTCGTTTAGCAGTGAATCCGATCTTAAATGTAAAGAACAATTGATTGACACAAAGATGTCTAACAAAGACATATACGACGAGACATTTATTCCTCCGATTCTTCGTAAACCCGGAGAAGCGATGACTCGATTCAAACGATATTTCTATGAAAAAGACTACAAAAGGAAACCACAAATCGATAGCGTTTTAGATAAACAGTTGTATTGGAATACAAAATGTCATTTATTTGAACCAAAAGAAGTGACTTTTACTGCTAAAGCGAAGAGAAAAAAGGATTCGGAATCGATAGCAATGGCAAAGACTCTCATGTGGTTAAGGGATTTGAGTGAGTGTTCACTCATTAAGAGTTATAAACAATTTATGATTTTTTAATTTGTTTTAGACTTTATTGACAACGCTTTCAATGAAATTAAGTTAACGAACAGAGAGTTTGAAAAGTTTATGGAATGGACTAACTCTCCAATCGATATAAAACCAATCAATACGTCTCTGAGGAATGATATGAAAGATTTCTGCGACTCATTTGACCAACAATTGAGAGAAAATTTATCTAATATTTGTGGTAATTCTCAAAAAACATTCGATTCGAGTGATTGCACCGAAGAAATGGAGGAAAAGATATCAGATTTTGATTATAATATCGGAAACAATTCAACCGATGTTTCAGTAATTCGTAATATTTTTAATAATGAGAAATACGAAGAACCGAATGACCGGGTTTTGATTGATAGGGAAATAGAGTTAAACCTATTCGTCAAACAAAGAAAAGTAAGAGAAGAAACGGATCCAAGTTTTGCCAAACTTCGCCAAAAAGTATCAGAACTACCGATAAATGAGTTTAAAAAAGAAATCATAGAAACGATTGAACAAAACAGAGTTGTTGTGATATCGGGTGACACGGGATGTGGCAAAACAACACAAGTGCCACAAATTATATTCGATAACGAAATACTCAACCAGAGAGGAGCCTTCACTAATGTTGTGGTCACTGAACCCCGACGTCTCGCAGCCATTGCTATATCCGAAAGAATAGCACAAGAATTTGGTGAAGAAGTGATCGGAAACTCTATCGGATATAACGTAAGGTTTGACAAAATGCCTCCAAAACACACGAATGGAGTGATTATGTTCTGTTCGGCGGGTATTCTATTGAGAAAATTGAGTACAAATCCTACTCTTAAAGGTGTCAGTCATGTGATCATTGATGAGGTCCACGAAAGAGACGTAATAATTGACTTTCTATTAGTTCTTTTGAAGAGAATTCTCGATATGAATCCCAATATTCGTATTATTTTAATGAGTGCTTCGATGAACGCAAACCTATTCGTTGAATACTTTGATTGTCCGATAATCCAAATCCCGGGCCGTTGTTATGAAGTAAAACATTATTATTTAAATGATTTTTGTGACAAAATAGGAAAACAGTATTTAGTGAAACAGTTTTCGATTGAGAGACCAAAAATGGACAGCGATTTGATCGTTGATCTGATTAAATACATCGATAAGACTAAAGGCGACGGCGCTATTCTATGTTTCCTTCCGGGTTGGCCTGAAATACATGCCATTTCTAAAGAATTGGAAGAACAATGCAATGGATCGAATCATTTAATGATAGTTCCGGTGCATTCAATGCTACCGCACTCTTCACAGAAGCAGATATTCAAGAAAACTCCTGTTGGAGTCCGTAAAGTAGTGTTGAGCACAAACATCGCCGAAACGAGTCTAACAATCGATGACGTGGTTTATGTCATTGACTCCGGACTCGCAAAGGAAATGGTAATAGAATTCTGAAATTATATTATATTTTAAATAATTATTTTCTTTTAATATATTTCAAAAGCGATATAACTCTCGTCTAAATGTCTCTAATTTTGGCACAAATTGGATATCGAAAGCAAACGCTAAACAGAGAAGTGGACGGGCGGGTAGAGTCCAATCAGGCGAGTGCTATCGGATATACTCGCGAGATATAGAGAGCGCATATATGGATGACTTTCCTATACCTGAACTCTTGCGGATTCCACTCGAAAACGTTGTAATGCAGGCCAAACATCACTGTCCAAATGAATTGGTGGCTCTATTCCTGTCTGAAGTACCACAACCCCCGACCGTAACAGCCATTGAAAAAGCTGTGGAACTGTTGAGAGAAATCAAAGTTCTGGACGAAAACGAAAATTTGACAAATTTAGGCAAAAGAATAGTCGGTTTTACAACTCATCCAAGACTTTCAGTCGCTTTAGTCTATTCGACGCTATTCTCTTGTGTCAAATCAATGCTTCCTTTAGTCTCACAGCTGAGTGCAAACCGCGAACCGTTTCATGTAATGCCTGACCAAAAACAACTGATCCGAGAAATCAAAGACAAATACTCTTATTCTTTAGTCTCAGATCACATCCCATTAGTTGATCTGACTTTAGAATATCAGGAGTTGACTGAAAACAAGTGCTTTAATGAATTGAATGCTTTTAGAGAAGAAAATCATTTACACAGATATTCAATGGACAGCGCTTTGGAAACTATGAGACTCTTTGCCTCACATTTAGACGAATCCAAATTGATTTACTTCGAGAACTGGAACGACCCTAAGAGTGCCGTTAACTTCAATTGGCATCGAAAGCATATTATGATGAGTGCTCTGATTCCTGGTTTGGTTCCAAACTTTGTTCGATTAATGAGAGGAGAGATTAAAAAACAAGTCATTAAAAATAATTCATTGTATCCGTTGGACACAAAGACTGGAAGGAAAGTCAAATTTGTTGGCGAAAGTGTTTTCAATAGGAATTTCAATTCTATCCAGAATTTGGAACAGTTGTCGAATTCTATTCTAATATATTTCGGGAGCTTTTTCTCATCGGACGCCCAAATGCTGACGATATGCGAGGCCTCAGTCGTGTCGCCCATAAGTATCTTATTATTCTCAGACAATATAATTGAATCAAATAATTCAAACGACGAATGTGTTGTCGTTTTACGCAATAATAAGTATTTACAGTTCAAACTTAGCAAAGAGGACTTGCAGTTGATTAGACGCTGGACTAGTGTTTTAAACCTTTTATTCCAATGGTTTCTAATTCCGAAAGAGTTGAGTCATTTAGACGAATCAGAAAACGATAAAATTAATAATTATTTACAGGATTTCATTCAATTAACCGATGAATTGTTGCAATAATACTATGGTTTGATTTTTGTAATTACTGTAAATCTATTTATAATTATTGTGAAATTGTTTTTTTATTCAAACACAAAATGAAACTAAAATTTCTGTACATTTTTGTTAATAATAGGATTAATAGCATATATAATAGTGTTATATTTGAATAATTATTTGTACAACAATTCAATAAACAAACGAAAAAAACTTTAATAAAACTGATTTTTTTGAATAAGTTTAATAAGCTTTCAGTGATTTTAAGTTTTAATACTATTAATGCTTATAAATGATTATATTATCCTTCAATCGATTCGAAGCACTTAAAGGTTTCGGTGAAAATTCAAAAAGGATTTCAGAACCGACGGAAGGGGTAATGCGTTTATGTTTTGTCTCATCAAATATGAATAGCTCTCTCTGTCCTCTTCCACCGGCTTTTTCTCCGATTCCTCCTCTGGTTTTGTGACGCCATTTGTTAAAGAAGTAGACATTTCGTGATCACAACTACTGGTATCAGAGTCTGAGTCAAAGTCCGCGAGTGCTATGCGTTTGAAGATAAGCCCCGTCGCCCGACGTATTCGATGCAAAGGATATATTGAAGAGTTTGACGAAACCGAAGCTTTTGATCCAGAATTGCAGCCATTAGTCGATTGAGAGGAGGGGTTGTCTTCTTCATCGTCTGAAACAAACGACACAATCACTCAAAACAATGCAAATAATACTTGCAATTGACAGACAGACAGACAGACCTGTTATACTAATACTTCGTTTCGTTCGTTCTATAGTTGCACTCAAATCCCGTTCTTCGTTGTCCTCCAATTCCATTGACAGTTCATCCACTTCGCACTCACTTTTGTTTTTCTCATCCCTTTTCATGTCTTGGCTTTCGTTTTCTAGTCTTTGGGGTTCAGACAAATCAATAAAACTGTTGTCCGACTCGTGACTATTGACCACTTGTTGGAAAACCGCCGAAATAGAAGAGGCGGCGGCCGCGACCACTCGGGAAGAGAACGAGTCACTCGAGTTGTCCCGATGTGTATCCCTTTCCCGATGACTCGCATTACTATTGGTGTCATCACTGGTGGCATCACTTTCTTCGAAAATCGGTATAATTACCCGACGATTAGTCCTTCGCACCTGACGTCTGACTCTACCCCCGGAATCATTGGACCTATTCTTACGCGTCATTTGTCTGCTTTTTGAGCTACTTTTTAACCCAATAGACGGGTGCTCTGCCTCTGCTCTCTTACGTAATTGAATTCTTATAACAGAACGACAAATATTTTTGAGCGAAAGCGGTTCCGAATCAGCTGTGGGTCAGAGAAATAGGGGTTTTTAGACAAGGGATGGACAAATGATTCAATAGATATCATCTAAAATTCAACCAAAACTCACGCAATTTCACGGCATTTAAAGCATCCTTTGGTGTCGGCATTACAAGTGAGGCGAAGGACACGGGAAGGACAGACTTCATGGCCCACGAGGTCTCTGACGTTCGGGTTATTTGCAGCAAATGGTCATTCAATGGCATCACAAGAATACCCCCGACTTTGATCAGGTTCTTCATATAGCTCTCGTGTTCTGGAGGACAGGAGGCGCCGCAGTAGACGCGATCGTACTCTCGCATTGAGGACGTGTCGATCAGCAGACAATTGCCGACTCTGAAGGTCGGGTCGCAGAACTCGTATTTGTCGATCGCCGCAGACTTGAGCTTAAAGTTGTATAACTTTTCATTGGCGTAATCGACAACATCGGGATGTAGTTCTACGCCATGACTCACGCCATACGGGCCGAGAACGAGGCCAACCATTGTACTCAAATACCCGGTGCCACTGCCCAGATTCAGGAACGACAGCCCCGGCTCTAAGTCGAGCGCTTCCATCACTTCCGAGTAAATGCACGGCGCTATGGGTCGGATAGAGGGGTGAATGACAAGCAGTGGTCACAAGGAGTAGCCATACCTGAGAGGTGGAGGTTTCCGTGTTTCCACGCGAGATCGCGGTAGGCGTTGTCGCCACAGCCCTCGGCGTAATAGTGAGCCCTATCCACGGCTCGGAATATGCTTTCGATGCGAAGGGATTTGATATAATCCGCTTCGACTAAGTTGTCTATCAAGTCGTCGTTGTCTTCGCCCGCACTGACCGCTCCGCCCATTACTGATTAGATTAACTGTTGTTAACAAATGAGTTAAGAATTGAGTCAATGTTTTAACGCATTTCACAATTGGAGTTCATTTGACAACATTTGGTTTGATTTTGTAATTCGAGACAAATAAACAAAATTATAGGCAATTAATAGAAAACATGTCTTATCTCTAAAACATATGTCGTTATCGGTTGACAATCGATAAACAGTTTCGAGTCATTCATCAATTCATTAATATTGGACTCAATTTATGTGTTTTAATCGAGAAATGAATTAATATTTTAATTGAATGAAGAAATCGATTGGATTTGCAATCAATGATTGCCTTTCGCTAAAAGCCATACATTTGTCTGATCTATAGTTTAATAATAATTTCATTTATCCTTCAATTCGTTGCAAAAATCACATGAATTCAAAACTCAACTACTTTTACATCAAATCCAATAAATATTTTTATTAATCACTCGAAAGACAACTTCATTAATAGGTTTAACTAATTTCCAAATCAAATATATCTCTCAATCAATTAAAATATAATCAAAATTAATATTTTTATATAATATTTGAATCAAAAGAAACAAAATCTTTAACTTTAGGTTTGAATAGAAATGCGAAACAAATACTGCATTTAATCAATAAAACAAAATATTGGTATAAAAAGCTATAATCAAAGCAAATAAAGTGACACTTAATTAGTTAATGACTCAAAACTTACCCAAAATTATTACAAATTATTTACATTAACTTCAATTCAATTAATTAAATAATGGTTTTTGAGCTTAAGTTTTAATTAACAAATTATTATTATATAATAAATGCAATGATTCGTAGAAAAACAGACAAATAATAACAAAATTAAAGTCTCGCTTATTATATAATCAGTAACTTTCAAAGGGTAGGCATAAGAGGTAACACTAATAAACACTAATAACGTCTCACTTACACACAATGATTTACATTGCATTTCAAATCCATGTACCCTGTTTATTGGTAGATAATGCGCGCATTTTCTTAAAAAAGTGATTTTTTGCACAATTTTAAAGGTGCGCACTATGCGGTAGGTGCGCATTATAAGAAAAAATTAATTTTTTGTATTTTTATTTATAAATATTTAATGATACATGAATATATAAGAACCGCTTATAATACTTGAGATAGTTTTTCAATAATTAATAAGTAAGATAATAGTATAATTTATACATCAAAATGTAGATATTATTAAAACTAAGAATAATATAAATAAGTGAATTCAAAATATAAATTAGTTTAAAAGATATAATCTTTAATAAATTGTTATTAAAAATCACTAATTGTTTGCGATTTTGGATCCGTCACTGAATCTGCGCTATGTGTGCGACCCAATAACGGTCGCATAGCGTCTGCGCCCCATAACGTCTTTACTTTTGTTTCAATCTAATACCCGTTTAGTTGTATAAGAGTTAAGCAATTTTTGCATTTCATATAAGTGTAAAACAGGTGTAGCCAAGGTGGTATAGCCTAAATAAAATTCACCTCATATGAGTTTGAGATTTTGCAAAATACACTACAGTACTGACTTTTGCGCCGCAGCAAAAATTTTGATTTTTTATCTAACATCCCCCCCCTTCATTTGAAAAAATTATACTATGTTTTACTGTTATACTATGAGAAAAAATATTTTCTCATAATACCATCACCTATACATACCCCTCTACCACTTGTGTAAATAAAGATATTTGTCCTATTATACTATTTATTAATACTTATGGCATTAAGTTTTAAAAGTTCTATAGTTTTAGTGCGTATTATCTGAACAAAAACAAATTTATGAAATATTCATGTGCGCATTATATACCATTATACAGGGTAGTACACATTATATTATTGTAAATGTAAACGATATTTGTGTTATCTATCCTTTGAAAGTTGCAGTTTATATTAAGTTAATAAAAATAAGTTTAATTATAAACATCGGATGCAATATTTTATGTTTAGAAATAGAGATATAAATTATTATTCGATTAAACAATTATTTTTACAATAAAATCGCAAATTCTCTTCAGTAAAGTTCTCTCTTCTATCACTTAGAATTGGTTTATACTTAGAGAAAGTCCTCTCCATATTTGATACGGTACTACTTCTGGAACGTGGGGGGGGTCTAACAGGGGGTTCACTCAAACGTCTCGTCCTTTAACTCATGTTTTCCGTCCTTTTGTCTCAGTTTTCGTCCGTCACTTAAAAGCATTCAACAAAAAGTCTAAAAATCTGCTAAAAATAACGTTTAATAAAAACAATTCAAAACTTTTAATCAAAATATTTGTTTAGTTTTCGTCCGAATTATTAATTAATTTATACAAAAAGAGATCACATTTTTAAACTAATTTTCGGACCATTTTTATACATTATATTCAAAACAATTAAATAAAAAAATATTTTTGAGCCGAAATTAAAAGAAAATCACAAGAGTTTTGCACTCGTTTTGGGCCGAAATCTAAATGAAAGACAATTGAAAACTAACTCTAAAACAAGTGAAACACAACTCAACTCCAACTCAAAAATAACTACCGGTATTATTATACACTTTTCATGCCTTTCCTTGAGATTAAATATATGATAAGAATTTAATTGAATATAAAGTGAAAATATTTTGAACTCAAAATGAATGGAAAACTTTTGAACTATTTTTGTTCGACTTTTGGTTTAGTTCTGAGAAAACATTTTAAACTTTAGGACCTTTTCTACTAAAAACCCAACTTTTTGTTTGATTCCGGCCTTAACTTCGGTAGTGCTCTCATTCCTAGTCCTGTTCCTTGTCCTCTACCACCCCCTCTTTCACTCATGAGCGCATTTTCACCCTCTGCTCCGGATTACATCACATGAAGTGATGGGCGCGTATTTAAAGTTTGTTATCACTATTTAAGTTAATAATCATTTCGGATATTCTTTTGCCATTAATAATGTTTAGGATTTGTTAATTTACAAATTAATATTGATAATAAGCAAGACTATCTTTCTCCACCGCCTTCACAGAAATACTTCCACATATGACTACCAAATAATTTTCAGAATCTTTTGATTGGGTTAAATAAATTTTTTAAAATCTCACATATGGTCCAGGAATGTCAAGAGGGACAGGGGTCCAGCCCTGAACACTCTCCTGACAAAAATTGTGGTTAACATTACGTCTATGGACAGATACCCCTATCTTTGAGCAAAAAGTGGGAGAAAGCCCCAGAAATGGGAGAAAAGCCAAAATACCCCCATGAGAATTTCAAGTCTGGACATCCTGCTTTTGGCCTAGTTTGTCAGTAAATCAAATTAAAAAAAATTAATATTACAATATTACTCGAAAACCATAACAGATAGAAATATGAACTTGGAATAATGTGTCATCTTATGACATCTGTAAAATGATATTGGTCAAAGTCGAAAATTCGAAATCGACAATATTATAACAAAATAATTATACAGGAAAAATAGGTGATTTGCTGTAGAGACTCTTAATAGAAGGGAAAGATTAGAGATTTTTAACTCCGCTTTCGAAGAAAAAAGGAGTATATAGATTCGTTTCCACTCCTCCTCCTCCACCGCCGCCCCGCCCTACCTACCACCCACCCACATCT
>JAQFXN010003399.1:0-11021 GCA_034693365.1 Liacarus xylariae | reverse complement strand
TCTCACATTTTCAACAAGTCTTCTGTCATTTCTAACATAATATTTAACTTATTATATAAAATACATTAAATTTTTCAAAAAAGTATTATTTGTATGTATAGTAAGAAGAAAAATAATTTTTTGTTAATATATTATTTATATATTTATATTTATTATACCCAACACAGCACTGAAAAACTTCAGGGACAACAAGTTGTGCGAATTAGAAGGAGGGGTAGGAATCAAGATAAAAATATGAGACGTTGTATTAGACGTATGTTTTCTAAATACGTATACAAAATACATAATATAATATAAAACATAGGGGAGAGGGATGAGAGTGCGAGAGAGAGAGAGAGAGAGAGAGAGAGAGAGAGAGAGAGAGAGAGAGAGAGAGATAGAGAGAGAGAATTCTGTTTAATATAAGTGTATAATAAGAGTGAGTTTTGTTTCTAAAAAAGAGTATATAATTTGTTTTATATATATATTATATTTTTCATTGCCATTAAAGTCTTTAGGCATTATTCTCATGCATGAAGAATAGATAAAAAGTATTAAAATATTTTGTATAATTATTTTTCTCGGCTTTAAAATTTTTAAAGAAAACTTTTATTGGCAACTCATTCCTTTTTACCTAACCCTCTCCCTCTCTGCTCTCTGCCTATCCATTTGAGAAAAAAACTAATTGTTTTTTCTCTGTTAAGAATTTCCTTTTGAAAACAATTTTTTTCATACAATTATTTTTCTCTTTCACTTTGTATTCTAACTTCGATTAAGTCATAAAGGAATTAATGAATTGTTTTTACTAAATCTTGAATTACTGAATGACTTTTTTTAGAATATTCTGGCGCTTAAGTCATAAATTATAATTGTGTTTCTACACAAAAACGTCTAAATTATTTAATTTAGGGTTTAATTAAATAAATGATTTAATTCTGATGTTGCAAACTACCGTATTTATAATTTAATTTGTTCATGTTTATTATCATGGCTATTGATAAAAATTACTACTTTTCATATCTCAAGTTCAAAGTCTTCTTGTTTTTTTGTAAAAATATTTGAAATATTTTAATATATTCTTAATATTTTATTTTTTACATTTAAAAAAATACTTTTCTTATCACAAAATTCTGAAAGACTTTATTGTATAAACTTTTAAAGGATTTTCTCTAATTATTGTTTCTTAAATAACAAATCTATTCAAGAATTTCTGTTTTCAACAGAATCTGATATTTAAAGAGAATATAATATATTTGATGAGAAAAATCATTGAAAAATAGAAAAATTCGATGAATAAATAAAAATAAAGTTCAAAAAACTCTAACAACAAAACAACAACAGAAAAATATATATAAAATTAGACATTTGTTATACAATACTATTCATAGGGAAAGAGAAGAGAAGAAGTAAAAAATCCAATTCTCGGTCTCTAAAACTCATTTTCCGTACTTGAAAATAGTGGCGGAGAGGACGAGGAGTTTTCAACAATACCTCTCCTCTATTGTGTTGTGTATGTGTGACTCAACATTTACAAAAATAAAATGGGGCACAGAATTAAATAATGGGGGTCGACATGTGGAGAGAGAGAGAGAGAGAGAGAGAGAGAGAGAGAGAGAGAGAGAGAGAGAACTTTTTTATAAGCAAACAATGTTTATAAGGGATGCGACGATTCCGGGCCTAAAAATAGTAGTGTTTGTAAGAACGCGCGCGAGAATTGGAGAGCAGAGCAAAAAATATTAGTTTGTAGTGGAATAGGAGACTCCACTATACACATACACACAGATCTCCCCCTTTTCTAAACAGGCCTTCTCTTCTAAAGCTCTAAAGCGCAGACAAATACAAATAAAAATGCAGAAAAACTTTTCTCTCCTCTCCCTCTCCTGCCTGTGTCTGGCATATCTCCCAGTCCTCTCTCCCTGCACTACTGCCCCAATGTATACACAACTGTTATGTAATATTACGTACAGAGCAGCTGTTGGTTTCCTCGATTCTATTTTTTTGTATGTGTATGTGTGCTGTGTTGGACACTCTTCGAAGAGAGAGCACAGATTAGATTTTTGTATACCAGTGCTCAGTGCTCTGGTCTATAGTGGAACGAACTTTCAAGTGAAAGAGGCTTCACTTTTCCCACACTCTCTACTGTACACTCTTTTGTTGGGGAAATAATTCTTTATGCATACAATCTCTGGCTCTGGTCTATAATATTATGTATATCTAAACAGAGAAATACTTTATTTTTTTCTACTGTCAGTCAATTCCAACGATTCTCTCTCTCTCTCTCTCTCTCTCTCTCTCTCTCTCTCTCTCTCTCTCTCCGCTCTCTGTTTTACATTACTCTATATTTTTAAGAGAGAAAAAAGTTTTTATTTTTTTTGTTATTTGTTATGCAACTGAATGCTAGAGAGAGAAAATTGTGTCAACTTTGCTATAAAGGAGTTTTCATTATAATACTGAGATTTATTATAATATTTAATATATAAAAAAGTTTTCTTTTTTTGTTTGAATAAAGTTTTGGAAAATAAATAGTTTGAATATATATTAATATATTTTCTCCGACTCTCTCTAAATAGTTTTGGTGAAAATTAATGATAAATTACTAGCACATTTGGGTGTTTTATAAGTACTGAATCAAAAAATATAAATCAAAATATTAAAAACAATTTTTAAAATCTCAAATCCAGAGATTTATTTTATTATTTTATTATTTTACTTTTTTTATTTGATTGAACTGTAAATTTAGGGGAAAAAACAAGAATTATATATAAATAAGAAGAGAAAAAAATTCATTCCTTTAAAAGCCTCATAAAAGGCAAGAAATAATAAAAAATAAAAATAAATTAAAAAATATATATTAAAAAAGCAGATAAACTTTTTTTTATATACAATATATAATATATTTCTAGAAGATTAAGCACTGGGAGAGTGAGAGAGGAATGAAAGATAGAGAAGAAAATAAACTGAAAACTGTAGGAATCCATCGAAAATATAATAATAAGCTTTAATTTTTTCTAAGAACAAGAAAGATCTCTCTCTTCTCCTATGTCTCTAACACTGTCTCTCATACATATAAATATAGGACAGATGTTTGTGCCATAAAAAACATCACAAAAACTGTTTTTATTTTACAACTAAACTACTAAACTCTAAACCTAAAGGAGAATTTCGGTTTTTATATATATATATATTTTTAAATATAACGTTACGTAATATTTCTGGGCTATTGACGAGAAGAGGGAGAGGAGATCGACCAATGCATGTATGTGTTTATATACACTATGTGTGTCTGAGCCACAGTGTGCCTGTGCTCTCCTCTCCATAAAGTAGATTTATATATAGCCTTTTTGGTCTTTTCCTTCTCTGATGTGATGCATAAAAAATAAATTATAAAAAAAATAAAAAATTTTATTTTGATTTTTTTTGAAGTTCAATAGTATTCAGAAAATTCTGTATGTTTTTTTGTTTTCCTTTTTATTATAAATATGTGCTGAACACTATTGGCTGTTTCAATACCACAAATTCGAAGTATTGATAGTATTTTTTTAAGAAGTTTATTCTTGAAGTTTGTATTTGTATTTACTTCTGTCTATCGGAAGCGAGATTTTTCAGTACTTTTTTATACTTCTCTTATACTAAACTATACTTCGATTCTTATATATCGTTATATAAGAGGAAAGTCTGTCAATAAGTGTTTCTGTAGTGTCTGTGACTGTGAGGAAGAGGAAAAAAATGGTATTTCATTGACTGCCTGTCTCTGTGTCTCTCAACTGGTGGGTAACGAAAGAATTTCTATATATATTTTTTATGTGTGTTTCTGTGCCTCAAATTTTAATTTTATATTTTTGCAGTCCTTTACACAAACTATTTTATATAGTTTTACAGAAAAAAGCAATAAAACTATAAAAACCAACAGAAAAATTAGTTAATTATTTATGTAATATATTTTTAGTAGCCTTTTCTCACGAAAGAAATACAAGAGTGCTGTATAGTCTCTTTCCTGTGTGTAGTTTCGAATTTTTTCAGCAATGCTGCTTTTAGGATAATTTAATATTGAAAAAAATATAAGCGTTTTTTTTATTATTTTCACATTTATTGGTTTGTTTTTATAGTTGGAGACAATTTTTTTTCTTTCTCTCTCTATCTTACTGTCAGTGTATAACTAATTGCCGGATATTTTCTTTTAGTTTTTATTTTCATGGTTTTAATGACAATTTTTTTCTTGTTTGTTTATTGAATTAAATAATGACTTCAATTTATTTTCTCCTATTTTTATTGAATAACGAAATAAAAAATTACTTTTTTGAGGGGTTTTTAAGGGTTTCTTTGTATGCGAATAACAAAATATTAGTTTTTTTTCAAATGTTTTAATGATAGTTTACTTATGACCACACAATCCCACATCGTAACTAAATAAATCTCCAAGCTTATCCTGAAAACCTTAGGGAACGAAAAAAAGTCTGGAAAAAACTCTATAAATAGGTATTTTTAGACATTTAATCCCATTTGAGCTAAGGTAAACTCTCCATCTGTCTGGCCTTTATAAATATATTTTAGCCCGATCAATTTTCTAGTGACATTTATCTATTTTATGCCAATGCCAATACCAATGGTTGTGATATGTAATATCTGTACAATATATTATATGAAATAAATAATCCTAGCTCATTTAACATTAGAAGTGTTGAGAATAATTGAACTGGCACTGGTATTCAATGTACAGGCAATCAATTCCATGTTGAACTGCTGAAGCGATACTTGTATTTTTATAATTAAAATTCACAATTTTTACAATTAATTTTTTAATTCAATTGTTGAAAATTAAAAAGAAAATTACATGTATTTTAAAAATTCTTTATGAATTTGTAATTATTTTTCAAATTTCTTAAACTCCTGTCACTTTGTTTTTTCTCATAATCTGATTCATAATTCATTACAAATGCAGTCAAATGTTTGAAATGATGTTATGAGCGAATTATTTAAAACTACAAAATCTATTATTAAGATCTCTGTCATTCAGAAGACTGAAACTATAGTAGAAATAACAAATTTCTCCAAAACAAATCCTAGAAAATCAATTTTTGTGTTCAAGCTTTGAACCAATTATCCAGGGGTTAATTTCTATCATAGTATACATTGCCTTCTGGTCATCCGTGACTACACAAGTCATATATTTTCTAAAAAATCCAGAGCATTGAAATCGAAATTTATATTTTCATTTCATATTATTATTTATAAGTATTTTTTGAAAACTTTTTGATTCATTGACTACTTTTATAAAATTATTATTTAAATCTCTGTTTGTATCGAATTTTTTTGACAACTTATGTAATTAAGGCTTAAATTTTATTAGTTTTCTCTTTGATTACAATTAAGATTACAATTATTATTAGATAACAAATCGAAATATATATTCAATTTATTTATCATAAATATTATCTTAAGTTTTAAAACTCTTGACTTAAATTTATTTTAAAATTAATCAATAGTTTAGAAACTAAAGTGAGATTCAATAATAATAATTATTAATCAATATTTATATCTCTTTTTGATTAGATTTAGATTTACGGGGAATTAAAGAAAACTAAAGATTTATTTATTTCTCAGATCTTTGAGTATATAATAAATAAGATTTTGATCAAAAACTTTAATCTCTAGAGAATATATAAATATTTTCTTATATGAATTTAAAACTTTTTAAACGCTTTTAACTTCTTTATTGTGCAAAATATATAATGAAATTGCAAAACAATTTTTTTGGAATTTTTCTCTTTTGATTTATATTTATATTTAAAAAACAAATTATATGCAGAATTGAGTTTTGAGTTTCCAAATAAACCATTTTTTCGCCAAACTATCTATTGTATAGCCATTGGAGAAATTTCTCTCTCCTCTCTTCTCACTTTTCGCACTGTTTTTTAGATGAGAACCCAAAAAAAGTCTCTACACTTTAATATGAAGAGTGAACTGTGCTGTCTCTCTATTTGTGTTAACTGTGCCGTGAAATAGATTGTGACTGAACTGAATAGATTCGGTGAATAATTTACTATATATTATATAAACGTATTTAAAATATATTTTCTCTTCTCTCATCTGAATATACAGTTGTTTTGGAGAAACTCTTCCCACAAACTCTCTCTCTCTCTCTCTCTCTCTCTCTCTCTCTCGCCTTATATTCCAATTCTCTGGTTATCTAACTCTCGATTCCCTCTATAATGAACTAAACATTGAATTCAAACAAAAAACAGAAAATAACAAATAAATTTTGAATTCATTTTTCCCTCTTTTAGTGTAAAGTCTTGGATTGCAAACAATAATTCGTGTGTTTAATGGTCTAAAAAATAAAGATTTAGTTTCCCTTAAAATTCTTGTATAATTGGATTTTATATATTATATCCAATACTCGATATACAGATGTTCTGAAACATTGTTTTTTGATTTTTACGCTAACATGAGATGAGTTAATACAAAGATAGAGGAGAAATCAAGAAGAAGTAAATTATTAAATTAGCTTTAATTAAAAAATTAACAAGAGCGTATTTTGAAAATTTTTAAAAATGATAGATGCTTATTTTACATATAGATGACAGTATCATTAGTTTGTCATTTGTTACCATTCCACACATATCAACTAACTAGCAAGTATAAACAATTCGGAAAAATCACCTATGCCAAATTATCAAATTTCAAATTACATATCTAATAATCTGGTATAACTAGTTAAAAATTATTTAAGAAGATAATTTTCTATTTCAAATATTTGGCAATATTTGAAATATTGATTATAAATAAATGATTTGACTTTAGAATAATTTTATCTCAATTTGACATTTCGGGACACTTTTTCTTTACTGGCATTGCATTATAGAAAAGTAGAATTTTTTTGTTTTGTTTTGTTTAGTTTTCACAAAGAATAATAAATTATTTACTTTGATTTGTGTTAATCGCACACACACCTGAAGTACATTTCCAAATTTCAAGTCTCGCCCTTTAATTTTGACGAATTGATTAAAAAATTATAAGAATTATTTTAATATTTCTTTTTGTTTTATTATTTGGCATTTATGTTATGTTATGCCAAAATAAATGATTAAATAAATTGTGTTTTGATATTTATGAAGTTTTTTGTTGTTGTTTTGGGGGTTTTTTTAATACAAAAAAATAAGTTTCTAGCTTTTTTCTGTTTTATAATTTTCATTATTTCACGAATTTTTCAATAATTTTGTGTTTTGTTTTACTTTATTATTAGTTATTTATTTTTATTATGTGATCTGAATTTCTCTCTCTCTCTCTCTCTCTCTCTCTCTCTCTCTCTCTCTCTCTCTCTCTCTCTCTCTCTCTCTTTGCTTTAATTATTATTGCTTTTAAATAAGATTTTTTCTTCAGATTAGATATGAATTTCTTATAATATTTATTTCGAATAAATTATTTGAATCAAAGAGAAAAATAACAAAAAAAAGTTTTTTTTACTTTCAGTCCAAAAGTAGTCACGAGTTTTGTTTCGGAAATTTTGAATATTTAATAGTGTTTTAAAAGATTAATTAGTGATTTACATTATATTTATTAATAATAAATTAATAAATTGCTGATATTTTTAGTTTTGCTTTTTTTAACAAAATTTTTTTTCATTTCTTATTTTTATTTTTACTTTCTTTTAATTGTTTTAATTAACAAATCCAATGCTAAAACCACAGCAAAAAAAACAAATAATTGGCGAAGGCTTATATCTATAATATCAAGAGTAGCCAAAGTCGGCCGAGTCAGGGGGTTGTATTTTGAGTATATTTTCTCAAAAAGTTAGGGGAGGGGTATAAAAATTATCCAAATATGAAAAATGCACCCAATTTAAGGTGAAAACAAAATTTTTTGCCTACGAAGCAAAAAGTTAGAGAGGACATTTTCCAAAATCTCAAACTTAAGGGCTATTTAGGCTACACCCTACCTTGGCTACCTCTGTATAATATGTTTATACCTCATATACCTCTCCCCTCTATCACAAGTAGAATCCAATTAACAGTGAATTTTTGCAGATATTTTAATTAAATCCTAAGAACTAAAAGGAGATAAAAAAAAATACTGAAAGAATAAATAAAAATCTAATTAAATCTATTATTTGAACACAAAAATCCAAATATTTTTTAAAACGAGAGCTTTTTCTTATATTTATAATTAACCACAAAAAAGCGTAGCAAAAGAGTAGATAAAAATCAGATTCAATTCACAATCAATTGATTGAATAGTTTTTTAAGTAAAAGAAAAGAGTTATTTATTTTATTTTTTCTTCAGACAATTATATATTTCAGACCTCAAGCATAAATTTTTTTTCTAAAAACTTATTTTATTTTCTTGAATAATAATAATAAGAAAAAATATTAATTTCTTATTATATTTGTTCCAAAACTTTATTTTCCATGTTTTTTAGGGGAAAAAACTCTTTTTTTCTATAAAATGATCGATCGTTTTGGTGGTAAAAGTTATTTTTTGCGATAAACTCATTAATAATTTTTCATTAAAGCACTGATGAAGTAATTTATATTTAATCAGAAAATAATATATGAGAAAAAACTTTTAGCACAAAATAAAATAGTTATTCTGTTATTAATCACTGACTTATATCTTATGATTTGTTTTATTATTATTAATCAAAATGTTTAATACATAAATTGGTTTATAATAATGTAAAAAATAATTTTCATATTGGTGTCGCACATAGGATATTAGTGAATCATAGATCCACACAGGGACCTAGAATATATTTTATTATTATTAGCATTCGAGATTATTGCTACAAACATTCATTTTAAATTTACCCCTCATACATACCCATGTCGTGGATAAACAAATCGATATAGCCCAACCCTACCTTTCATTAAATAAAATTAGCTTTCCAGAATTCTTGTAGAATTTTCCAAAATACTTCCAAATGACTTGAATATCTTTGCTCATCTGAACCTATTGCTTGTTTATTTTTAAAAATAGAAATATTCTATAATATTTAATTGTATTCTGATTGAATAATGACTCATATTATTGAATCATATGATTCAAATAAGATAATTACATGTTTAGAGAATTTTTAAAAAGAAATTTTAAAAATAAGAATTCTTTTAAATTAATGAATGTTTTAATGATTTGTGAATTTAATTGTATATTTGATTATAAAAAAGGTATCGAATAGTTTTTTGTTTCTTTTCTTTTTTTTGAAATAATTTCTAATTATCAGAAACTGTGTCACAATTTTTTTAAATGACAGATCCGGTGGCACTGGTATCTCAACATTTCATCTTAGGCTCTAATTTATGAATTGCTTTATGTGTTTACAACTCTTTCACTAACTTTGCCGACGATTTCCATCTCTTATTAATTTTTCTTTTGAAGAATTTTTATAAACAATTTATTTTTAAAATATTTGAATCATCTAAAGAGGAAAATATTTTTCTTCACTATAAACAAAAATCATTAGTCTTTTTCTTTATCAAAGATTAAATTTAAATAATTTATCTTATCTTTTGAATAAATATTAAATTATTTCTCATTTTTATTCAAAATCACTGCTTTGCTTCCCTCATCAAAAAAAATTGAATAACCTTTCTTAATTAACATTTTTAAAAAATCTGTATTTATTCTGAGTTCGACAAACTAGACTTGTCTGTCTATAAATGTCGGAGGTGTACAGTTACCATAGGTTATTTAAGGGGAGAGAACTTGTATTCACATTGATCCATTCATTTCTATGCATCAATATAACGCTTTTAAATATAGGAATAACATTGTTTTAAAAATTAGAAAGCTTATATTCTGAATCTCTGTATCTAACCTTTTTATAATTATCTTTTGATACTTTAAGTTAAGCATAGCTGTAATTAAAGGGGAAAATATAATTTTTTTGTTGCTTAATCATTATTTATAGTGTGGTTTTATATACAAATAAATTATTATTCATCGGAATTATATAAATAGTAATTAAAAGTTATTATTTATAGATGAAAATCCAATGAAATATTTACTCAAGCGTTGAAAAAAAGTTGTTTATATTTATTAAGTTTAAATTATTAAAATTTTTTCCTGGATGAGGAAAGTTGATGGGATGAGATGGGATGGGATGGGATGGGAGAGAGAGAGAGAGAGAGAGAGAGAGAGAGAGAGAGAGAGAGAGAGCTATTATTTTTCAAAGGAATTTTATTTCGCAAAACCCAAACCCAATCTTGTAAGAAAAGAGAGTATATTATGAAAGATTGCACCCGAAAGACAAGACATACACTTAAGACATCTTTATCTTAAAGGAATGGTCAGCACATACTTAAATGACTAAAAGATAAAGACCTCTTTCGGCACACACTGTCCAGAGACAGATTTAACTCCATATCAGACGATTAGAGGACACTTGAAAAAGTATATATTATATTATATAAAGCGATAAGAAATTGAGTAAAATTATTATGTAATGCGTTTAAAAATATATTGAGAAATAAGTTCAGACAAAATACTACTACTCTTTTCGGTAAAACACTCTCTACTGTTGTCTCAAATTTTTATGTCTTTTTATAACTTTAACTGTTCTACTCTCTACTCTTTTGGGACAATCACTTTCCTCCCCTTTCTCTCTAAATTTAATGGTCTATTTTCGGCCTCACTTTATTTTGTGTACCGGTGCCCCCTAAAGGACCAGTACTACTATCACTACTAATGCTTATTTTTTGTATTCTTGTGTTCACCAAAAAAGGAATGCAATCGTTTTTTTAAAAGAAACTTTTTATCACTTTTTTTTATATACTTTATGTCTCACTTTAACTCTTACTTTTCGGACATTTGAAAATTGCTTTGACTTTTAAAACTAACAGTTTTTTCACTCTCTCTTCTCATTCCTTTCCCTCTTTTAGACTGCTTTGACTCCTTTCGCTTATCCTTAACTCTAATTTTTCGCGAAATAAAGACAAACTTTTTATTTTTATTTTATATGTCTTTTTTGGTTACACAGAGGGAGAGGGAGAAAGATCTGTTGAGAGGGATGGAGAGAGAGAGAGAGAGAGAGAGAGAGAGGGAGAGAG
>JAQFXN010003398.1:0-11023 GCA_034693365.1 Liacarus xylariae | reverse complement strand
AAATATTTGAAATATTAAGTAATGTCAATCATTCTAAATCAAAGGTCGCTAAGGATTGTTTCGGCAAAATAACTCTGTCCCAAAAATTTGGGAATTACCGCTTTAATTTTTATAACCAAAGTCAATTATTTAACTTTTACTTTATTCAATTTTTGACAAGATACAAGAAATAGTGTTAGACATAAGCATGTTTGTTAAATGTCTCGCCAGAATATCAGTGTAATCTAAAATATGATTTGAGCAATGATGGACAAAGTCACGGGGGAATAGGGTCATATTTTGAGAAATTTTGCTCAAAAATCAGTGGATGGGGGTAGAGACCAAAATACAAAATATGAAAAATGCACAAGGAGGGAGTAAGTTAAAATCAAAAAACATTTTCAGTTCAAGGGGAAGTATTTTTGTCATTTTTCGAAGAAAGGTGGTATTTTGGCTAACGGCTTTTACAGCCCGATAACGTCGCAATATAATGAACTGTGCTTAACTAACCTATCCTATTGACGTATTAACCTCAGGTAGGGGTGATTGCCCGCCCATCCCTAGACAACTCGAAAGCGTGATAAACAACAACTCATTCAAATGCAGCACTGATTTGTATTGCCATTGGCTTTGGAATCTCACTAGATTAGTGATATTTTTCATTACAGCTTGACACATAATTATATATATTTTGTTATTTTATTAAATAAATAGCGTTATTTTATTATTGAAATTTAATAAAATTTTGCAAAATTGTCAATCTTATTTTTCTTATTATCACAATTAGGTTATATTTTTTGATTGAATTTAGTGTTGTTTTATTGATAATTGTGATTATATTAGATTTATGTTACAATTCACGTAATATTTGTAACGTATTTTTCTGGAAAACCTCATTTTATTTATCTCAAGGGTAGGTCTGGTATTGTAGCTTAGATTTTACTGAATTAAATTAGAAATAGATAATGATAAAGAATTTTATTTGGTCTAAATTTCTATCAACTTAATAGAAAAGATTAATTCATGCATCGAAATGTTGTTTAGATTGTACTCCCTCAAAATGGTTAGTGACTAGTATATGTAAGCGTTGAAAGAGAACTATGCGTTAATGTGAACGCAAAAGCGTTATAAGACTGTAAAACAGTGGCAAATAGTAGACAACAATCAATGCTTTATTAAGTAATTAAACTAAAATAATTCTTTAAGTTTTAGTAATTTTTACGAAAAAAATAATATTTATTTATTAATAATTTATAAATATTAATTCACAATTTAATAAATACTTTGGTTTAATTACTTAATAAAGCATTGATTGTTGTCTACTATTTGCCACTGTTTTACAGTCTTATAACGCTTTTACGTTCACATTAACGCATAGTTCTCTTTCCACACTTATATATATATTATCTTATATACTTTAAACATTGTGGTTAACAATTAACTTAATCAGAGTAAAGTCGGGTATAATTTGCAGTTTTTTCATTTTATTACATATGTAGTTGTAGATATTACAGGAACGGTAGGGTTAAGGGTTAAAGATTAAGATCGAACTAATTTATACCACACTTAAAACAACTCTGAAAACACAATTTTGAAAATGTTATAACAGATTCCAGAAATTCAGTGATAAACTGGAAGTTATTAGACAGCAATTAGAATATCATCTTTTCAGATATAAAGAGCAGATCTGTTCAAAACATTAAATTTCATAAATTTGATTTGTAATGATTTATCACTGCAGTTGCAAAATTGCCTGAAGTTAGTCTTTTAATTTGTTATCTGCTCATGATATTTTTAGAATTTTTTGGAGTTTATTTTAAGCCAGGTGCCAGTGACTTAGCATGTTTCGTTCTTGAGATAATGCATAAACGAAATGTGAAAAGATATTTATAGACAATATATTTAAAATTAAATCGTTTCCCATATTTTTTGATTCAGTTGTTTTTCATTATTACAAGTCATTGGTTAGAGAAGAAACGAGATATGATATAACATTTTAATATAACTAAATGAGCAAATACTGTAAAAATTTTAATCATAATATTTAAATAATTTAAAGTTGAAATGGTTTTTGGTATAAAACTTTTAATTACTTACTATAAAAAGGGGGTTTTAATATTTTACATAAAATAAGAACAATTTAAAAATTATATAACAAAATATAAATCTATTGGAAAGTTTGTAAGGAATGGCAGTTTTAGTGATAAGCGATTGATTGTATTCTCGAATTCGGTTTTGTTTCCATTAATGACTGTTTAAAACTTAATCTTATTTTCTTCGATATTGAATGCCTCCGAGACCTCCATATAGTCCGGAGCCAACACCACCGCCATAGGTTCCAAGACCTGTACCATAACTTCCAAGACCTCCGCCATAGACACCTCCGCCATAAAGACCTCCGCCATATAGGCCGCCTAATCCAGCGCTCCCCTCATCACCGCCTAATACATAATAACCACCATATCCTGGGGTAATACCACCCCATCCACCATAACCTCCCAGACCAGAGCCTCCATACAAGCCATAGCCTCCCGCTCCACCTCCGAGTCCTCCACCTACTCCATAGACGCCTCCATAATAACCACGACCACCAACTCCTCTCAATCCAGTTGTTCCGCTCAAACCGCCTCCTCTTCCACCTGCAGTGCCTAAGCCTGTAGTACCTAAACCAGTGGTGCTTAAGCCTGTGGTGCCTAAGCCTGTGGTGCCTAAGCCTGTGGTGCCTAAGCCTGCAGTGCCAACACCGGCTCCTCTACTGCCCCAAACGCCAGCTCCACCGCCAGTTGTTCCAGTGATTCCAGTGGTTGCGAGTCCTCTTCCACCCCATTGTCCACCATAACCACCATAGGGTGCAATGACAGTACCATAACCACCGCCAACACGACCGCCATATCCGCCCACTCCACTGACTCCTCTTCCACCATAAAGACCGCCATATCCGCCCACTCCACTGACTTCTCTTCCACTATAAAGACCGCCATATCCGCCCACTCCACTGACTCCTCTTCCACCATAAAGACCGCCATATCCGCCCACTCCACTGACTCCTCTTCCACCATAAAGACCACCCCACTGTCCAGCATATCCACCATAACCACCGGGAGTTACGACAGTGCCATAACCACCGTTAAGACCACCCAATCCACCGCTTCCTCTAACACCCCATCCGCTAATACCACCTCTTCCGGCTGCACCCCATCCTCCATAGCCAGCTGTTCCGACGCCGCCTAAACCACCCGTTCCAATGACTCCAGTGTTGTGGTATTCGCCGCAGTAAACGACAATAAAACAGGAGAAGAGAACAGAGATTGTCTGATGTGTTGACAAATATATTGGAATAAATGATTGATTAAATTAATGACAATATTTTTACTTTAATTATAAATGAAATAACTGTAGACTCACTCCAACTTTCATTATATCCCGAATATTAGTTTTGATTAAATACTTCAAAATAAATAAAATCACTGTCTCTTCTAAACACTTAATATTCAATTGAAGCGATTCTTCAGCTCAGCTCAAGACTTCGTATGTGATTGTGTGGAGAATTCTGTCAAACTTTTATATATATCGGATATTCTGTAGTTAGCCTTGGATTTTGATGAGTAAAAGGCACTAACTCTACAATAAAACCTTTGACATTGAAATTTTTATTTCCAGATTCTTATTAATTCTCTAAAGAATTCTCTATTCTTTTTTTGTTATTATAGTATAGAACAGTAAAAGACAACCTTTTTTGAGGTGGTTTTCCAATTTCGATATACAGACTCTATGCTGTCTGAAATTTTATATCACTTGTTTAAACTTTTAAGCTTTGTAAAATTATAGAGAAAAAATGATGTTCATAATTTGTGAATCTACTGACATATATCTACATATGTTAATAACCTTGTTCATTTATAAATTGGTTAGTTTTCATTTTAATTTTATTTTTCAATGAAAAACAATCAGACATATTAAAGTCTGTATATCGAAATTGGAAAACCACCTCAAAAAAAGGTTGTCTTTTACTGGTATAGAATATTAACTGAGAGTTGATTTAAAAGATATTAAGAAAAATAGATCAAAATTATAGATATATTCTGATGACATTATTATTCTAATTTGATCGCCAATTATACAATGATCTCATCCCATATCATATTCCTATACTTTTGCTTTTCTGATATGATATACAGTATGTGCGAATTGTAATGTAATGGACAGGACGTCATTCAATTAAAAATAAGAACTAATTCTTGTCTGGCTTTGTAGTGAAGGCAAACATTTTATACTTTGTTTTATTGTTTTTGAATTTGCATTACAGGTATTGTACTGTACTGTAACTGATATAATATCATCTATTATTTCTGATTTGTAACCAAAAAATGAAATATTTCAAAAGTTCTAGACATCAGAATAACATTTTTGCACAAAAATTGTGCCTAGCAAAATTTTTAAAATTTAATTTTGCTTGTATATAAATAGATATAAATTTTCTAACAAATTAAATTATTGATTATTACATAATTAAAATATTAATATTAAACAAATATAAAATTATCATGTTCATTGTTATATAACGTTTTAGTAACATACTTACATTTTGAGTTTGGCACTAGTCTTTATAAGAATTTTGAAATATTGAGTAACATTTTCTTAAGAAATCTGGTCAAATTCTAATATATAATGTAGATTACATATAAATTATTTAAATCTTGCAAAATAATCAAGTATATTCAATGATAGCAAATTAGCTTCATTATTTTAAAGTGTGAATTTTATGATAAAATATTTTAAGTTCCTAAAAGATTATTTAAAAAGAAAATTACAAATATTTTATCCAAAACCTACACTGGTAATTCGGGTAATTCAAAGTAAATCATTTATTATGATTTTTTCCATGTAAAAATATAACTTTTAATCATTATAATATATTGATTAATGTTTTAAAGAAAAATTCCTTGTGTTTTCTGAGCTAAAATTATCTAAAAACCGGTTTTCTTTTAATTATCTGCTATTAATTTATTCGTCTGGACAAATAATATCAAAATTAAGCGAAACAATTAAATAATATATTCAAGATATTTCATATATTAAAGAAATGTTGAAAATAATTTTTGCTCATCTTTACAAAACTGCCAAAACTTTTTATGACATGAAATAGTTTTAATCTGACCAGTTTTTTCATTATTGATAATTGAAAAATAATATTGGTAAAAAATGATTTCTTAATAAAAATTATTTAACTTGATTAAATAGAATTTTGAAATAAATCATTAATTTATAAATGTAGCAAGCAGAAATATTGGGGACAATTTTTATTCAAAAATGTTATATTCGTTGGACTACAAAGTACTCAAACAGGAGAAGAGTTATCGCAGAGGAGTTAATGCTGACTACAATCCGGATTATCTTCTTTATTCTTGACCACTTGTATTAATTCAATTACTAATTATTTGCACAAATTATTAATAAAATAAAATCCTATAATTTCTTTATCGATTACATGCTATTACTTTTGCAAAACTCCTTAATATTCTTTACAGAATATATACGCACTGTAATAGAAAATTGTGTAATTGAACAAAATACAATGGAGGATCATTTTAAATTGGACGCCAGTTACAACTTGTTATCACTTGTTCATATATTGTTTAATGAGGAAAATGTTCTGTCTATTGAAAATCGTGGATGGAAATCAATAAATATTGTTTGTGGCTTTTCTCAATCATGGACTTGGCCCAATAATGAAATCAAAGAGAAATTTCAATTTCGATCAGTACATAAATTATCTGGAAACTAAATTATTCTTCTGGGCGGAGGAATTATATCCTGATTCAAACTTTTATATCCTACATGATAACTCATCTATTCATATTAATTACAAAACTCAGTCTTATTTAGGGCCAAACTGGATGTCAGTAGAGTTATCGAACTATATTCGTCTGACTTAAATCCTATAGAAAATCTATTTAAGATACTTAAGCATAAATGTAAATCCATTCATACACTTAAACCTCAATTATTGTTCGTCAAAATATGCCAAAAATGGGATATCATTGATAAAGACATTCAATTAATTCATAAGGTATTGATCCATTTCGCAACACATTTTTTATCCAATTCGCAAAATATTATATATAAGTATATTATATTAAAGTAAAGCATAATTTATGTGCACATTTGTGCACAATTAATTATGAAACTAATCCAAATCCTATCTAATTTATCGATGCAATCAGTTATATATTCACATTAACTGAATAACTATATTAGATCTGTTATTAAAAATATTTAAAAATTGTGCATTATTCTAAGAACTTGAGTATATTTCTAAAGCATATATTAGTTTATTTGTTTAATTTTTTTATCTAATTTTTGAATAAAATTAAAAATTTTGAACAATCTTAAAAATCTATAGTTAATATATCCCAGAGTTAGCCAAGAGGTATAAGGTAAATACTATTTGCGCCGGAGGCCAAAAAAATCGTATTTTTACCTTACTACTTCTATGCATTTTTCATATTTTAAAAATTTTTATGCTCCCCTGACTTTTTAAGAAAAAGTTCTCAAAATTCCCCTTCCTATACCCCTTGACTCAGCTGACCTTAGCTACCCCTGATCTATCCTATGCAATTTATTGTATAAATTATGTCCTTTTATTATTTTCGGCGATTTGGATATTTATTAGATTCTTTTGCAAAATGGATTTCGGCGAATGGGATCTAAACTAGAGGTCGAAAACGGATCGGTTCGGATCGGTTCGGATTGGATCGGATCGGATCGGATCGGATCTATAGTTCAAAAAAGTCGGATCGGATCCGAAATACTTATCCGAATTTTATCCGAAAGTCAAAATATGCCATAAATGGTATTTTTTATAAATAAGTCTAAAATTTTAAAAAACAATATTAAAATATCACTACATTTCAAATTTCAATTCATATAACCGACAAATTGCTACTTAAAAGCTCACATTTTGATTTGAATTAATTTTGTACTTAAAAAAAAGTTTTTGAGCCATTTATCATTTCGGATAAAATTTTCGGATCGGATACAATCGGATAGATTCTAAACTATCGTAAAAGAGCGCATATTTTAATTGTCAGTAAATATTTTTGAATAAAGTATACTTTTTCTAAACTAATTAATAACTAGTAATTACTAATTATATAATCAAGAACACCTATTGCCAAAAAATGGGAAGACAGGTAAATAAAGTTATTCAAAAGTTAATGAATTTATGAAATGTTTCCAATAAAATAAATATTTAAAATTTAAAAACAAACCATACAATCATTCTATACGAAAACATGAGATAGCTTAGGTTTACAACAAAGATAGCCAGAGGGTGACGAATATACCCCTTGTCTCCAAAACTTTGCAAACACCCTTCCAAAAGTTTGCAAAATGAGTTTTTGAGCCAATAGCAATTTTTCTAATTTTTTTCCTTAGTCCTGTTTTCATTTTTCAAATTATGTTCAATATTATACTCCCTTCTAGGGTTGGCAAAATACAAAAAAAATTGAAATTTTATATTATACATTGTATAATACAAAAGTATTGTATTATACTTAGTTCAATTATTTTTAATACTGTCTGTACGAAAAATAGTAAAGCTAAGATATAAAACAAGGTACAAGAAATTTCTAAGGTACATTTTGTAGCCATATTATCCATTAGAATTGAATATAATTTTTACTCTCTTAACATATCTCGTCTTTATTCTATAAACAAGTAGTGTTGGCAAGTTTTTACAATTGGCAAAACATTGAGTTTTGAGACCAATTAATTACATCAGGACTATTTTGTAAATAATAAGAAAAACAAATAAACCTCTTAAAGAAATGTTAAGGGAAACTAAATTATGAATTTTGATAATAATTTGTAAAACTAACTTTTATATTGTTTTTGGCATAAATTCAAAAATCACATTTGAAATTATTTTTTGCTTAAATCACAAACCATGATCCTGCTCATGACCTGTTTTTAATTGAATAACGTGCATTGGTGAAAATCTAAAGCACAACCTGAGCATTTCACGTGGCATATTTTGAAAAATATTTCTTCAATAGTATAGCTATGCAATAAAAGCTATCCAAAAATTAAACAATTTTCTCAATAAAATGCATTTTCAAGGTGTTTTTGAAGATCTCTAGAGTAAATACTAGATATGTCAGAGGGGTAAAATTTATAGACTTAGCTATTGGACAATAGGGGCACAAAATACACTTTAGAAATATCATCTATCTCTTTGTTTTCTGCCTTAGCTTTAAAACATTTCGTACACTTAGTAACTGTTTAAGGATGATCAATAAAAGAGTACAGCCAAAATATCTCCAAGTCTATGAAAAATTACCAAAATAAAATACTTCTCTGTGAAAAAGAAAACCAAATTATCCCAGACAATTTTGAAATAACACGGCGCCGAAGTGAAATTCTATCTAAATTGTTAGAAGAATAACATAACTTTACAAAATTCTTTCACATTTTGTGAAGTTCCTATAGAATTCCTAGTAATTTGCCAGTATTCTGTCAAATTCTTTTAAATTCTTGTAGAATTAGTTGAAATTCTGTCAAATTAAGTCATTTTTAATCAAACCCTTCAAGAAGCACAATGCGCCCTATATCTGTTAAGCTCTAATCAGTACTCTATACTCCCTGACTTTAACATCTTTGGTTATCCCTTTTAAAGATTATCAAGATTATATCTTTAGTGTAAATTCTTGATTCATTAGATAAACTTCGTTCATATCTATAGTTTGCAAAACTATCCCATAGATGGTGTTAGAAAAATACAATGTATGGCAAAAATTCATTTTGTATAATGCAAGGTATACAATTGTATAATACAAAATGAATTGTATTTTTCTACAAGATGTATTATACAATTTTTGTATCGCTGCCAACCTTACTGGCTGATCATTTTTAAAAAACGATAGTTTATATAAAGTTTTGGAAAATAGTTTTTTCACTACTTTTGCTATTATTTAAGCTATTCATATATAGTTCAAAATTAATGTTACTTTTATTGACTTAAGGTTACATAAAATTCTTAATTTTTTAATGATTTTTATTCATCGATCTTTAATTATAAAATAATAACAAGAGTGACCATTAATATATATAATTTCGTTTTCCTAGAAAAATCTTTGGTGGTTCAAAATATCGCCTTTGGCGACATTTTTCAATGCATGTTGATAAGTTTGATAAAACTTAACATAACCTCCTATCCCACAGAGATTTCATACGTTCTACTCTTATTGAAAGTTTCCATAAAATAGGATTATCATAGGCACCTCTCCCATTATTATCCTACCATTGGATTACCATAGGCTCTCATTCAATTGGATTATAAATTGGATTACTTATTAGGTTCTCATACCATTGTAGTCTTCCATCTTATTGTAATATCATAGGTTTCTATCCCATAGAAATATCATAGGCTACCTTCACTTCCCTCCCTTTAGTATTATCATAGACTCCTCTCTCATAGGGTTAGCATGTGTTCTTCTCAAATTGGATTATCATATAATCCCTTAATATTGAATTTTCATAGGCTTCCTCCCGTTGAATCATGATAAGGTTCCTCACATGTATTTTCCCAAAGCTAGTAAAGATAATGTAGACCCGTAGTTCATTTCATGCCCCTAATAAAATAATTTCTCTCTTTTAAGGTGATTTCCATTTATTAATCAAGGTAATTTTTGCACTTCGATTAATTTCCGCTGCTGATAAATGAAATTTCGGCTCTTTACTATGATATCCCACTGTTTATAAAGATAATTTGGGTCCTTTACAATGATTTCCCGCTACTACTATATTTTCTTGCTGCAAATGGGTGCAAACGATTCTATATACTTCTTTTCTTCGAAAGCGGAGTTAATAAAAAAAAGTTATATAATTTTATGTAAGTTTAAGTTAATAAAATCAACATTGAATTTGAATTATATATGGATAATTTAAATAGTGGCACACGTCTTGCAAACACTAATTTCCAAAACTTTATATTGAGGATATATTTACTATTTTTGCCAAATGAAAGTCCCAGGGGTAGGAATGTCTTTTCCTAAATTTAATAGAAAATACTATTATTTTTAGGAAAAGACATTTTTACCCCTGATACATTCATTTAAATCTGGTAGTTGATGATCTATTAGTTATTTAGTTTTTTGTCTCCACTTTAGTTAGTTTGAAATCATATAATGAATACATTAAATGATAAATGAGTTGACATCACTATTGCAACTATTGATAGAGTTGTCCCAAAATGAAAACCTATCGTTTAGTTAATATGTATACCAGAATTTCATACGAATTGATTAGAAATATACTTAAAATGAATAAATTGTGCCAAAATAGTGTACGAATTGATGATAAAGTTGTGATAATAACTGGCGCTAACACTGGTATCGGTAAAGAAACTGCATTTCAATTGTCATTACGCGGAGCTAAGGTCTGTTTACCATAATGTCTGATTTAGTATGGCCACAATTATACTTAAGATTGTGATAAAGGGGTGCATTATATCTAAATTAGTTATTATTGCAGCAGATTTTCGACTTTTTTCACAAATGTAAAAATGTTAAAATTATTTTGAATTTAAATCATTTAAATGAACGAAATAATGTTAGTGACAGAAACAGAAGGCAAAGCTATACAAGATATAGGAAGATAATGAGTCAGTGGTATTAGAGAACAAATGGAGTAACAGAAGAGGTTATTGATTGCGAAGATAATTAAAATTAATCAATAGCTATTGCAATCCACTTTTTGATGAGAAAATAAATTTCTTTAATTCGAGTTATAATTGCTTGCAATTGTACCTAAGTTTCTGGTAATCTGTCCAATTATAATATATCATGCTTAGAATTTTAATTCATTTCATTTCTATTGATTTTATTTACAATTACGGCAATTATATTGTAATAGTTTAATTGATTCTTAGTTTTTCTTACAGCTCTTACCACTGGTGTCCTATAAGGTTGTGTATAAAACTGATGAAATCACAGATCTTGTTTTTATTGAAAATGGAATGTTTAATAATTTCAACTCTATTAGA
>JAQFXN010003397.1:0-11024 GCA_034693365.1 Liacarus xylariae | reverse complement strand
TTTAAATTGTTTTGATTTTGTGATTCAATAGGTTTGTTGTTTTGATCGCAATTTAAGACACATTTCAACGCATTTCTCAACACATTATTGTCCGAAATATTCAATTCATTATTGCTTTTTAAGTCAATGTTTTCCTTTTCGTCCAAATCGTTGTCTAATTTAGTAAAATTCAAATCAAAATCAGATTTATTTTCCATATTTTGTTCAAAAGTATACGTAATCTCAAAAATATGATTGAATTGAGTAAACAATTAGTGCGCAAACGCTTTAATGCCTTCACTCTATCGGAGGTTTAATAACATTCAAAGCAAACCAATGAACACATCATTTGTTACGCTTTAATGATTGGGTTTAAAGACCGACAATAATAATGAAAACATTAGTTTTTGGACATTCATTCCGATTAAAGAGTCGTCAAAATGTGTCCAAACGTGACGTCAAATGGAGGAGACGTTGATTTGGACTCAAACCAAACACAATAGGGGACAGACAGGGATACCCCCTTTCATTAAAACAAATCAGCTATTATAAAGTATTGAAAGCACAAGTTTTAGACTTTTTTATTCTTTAGCTAAACAAAAGGTGATTTTATAAATAGCATTGGATTAAACTGAGAGGCATTTGATTAAAATATTGACAAACAGACAGACATTAGATTTATTTTTGTATAAATTATACTAACATTCAAAATGAATCAGAGCAACATAGTTAAGTGGACGGGGAATACAGTAACAGAGTATTCTGCCTAAATAATCGATGTCAATGTAAAATATTCCTCCTTTCCCTTAATGCCAATGATGTGAACTCCGATTGGCGGAAAAGAACAGCATATTCTGTTGAGGACTCGCACATTAAAACTAAGGGTCAATTTAATAAAGCAAAAGCAGAATATTAATTGACATTAATTTGAATGCGATATAAATGAATGCAAAATACAATAATACAGTAATGTTTGGAAACTTATTCAGAAAGTTCTCATCAGATTTGGGTCAAACAATAAGTTGAGACAAAAAAGTATTACTTCAATGATTGCATGAAAATTCGCTTTTTTAAAGATAATTTCCTCACTTTAATACAGGTATTAATAGAAATTTTTTTTATTACAGACCAGAAAAGTGTGACTTTATTTACTTGATTTAACTATTTTTTGTTGGTTTAAAGTTTAATAAACTTTAATTCGAAATTTGAAAAAAATAATTTTATTTTTGATTATTTTTCAAAAATTTATGACAAAATATATAATGTGTTACATAATAACACAAATTCTCATAACTACAGTACTTACTTACCTGGACTTAATTTGAATCGATGTTTTAAAGCCTGACACAAGAGTTGAAGCATAAATGTTAATTAAAGGCTTTAAAATATTTTGCATAAGTCATTAGACTATTAAAGAAAACATTTTTGTCATATGGTTTCCACGGCTTAGGATATAAAATAAATTTTAGGTTTAGTGCACTTAATTAAAATGTGCAAACATTTTAAACTGGATTTATTGCGAGTTAAACCAAATATAAACTTATTTGAATCAAATGACCCGAAGTGATATACACTTTGATCAAAGCTAATGATATCGGAAAAACTATTTGTCCAATTGATTAAATTGAAAACCATTAAGTGCTTAATTGCTTACTTGTATAAAGACGTGACTATCGTTCAGTAAATTATTAATAATTGAATTCCAGTTAGGGGCTATACTTTAAGGACGTCCACACAAGTAGGGAGAGGGGGAGTAGTTCAAAAAGTGGACTATAATAGACTCCTCTCATAGACAAATGCGGATTTATGTGGATTAAGGGCGAGGGAGGGGTAAAAAATTCTTCAATAAATGTGGACGTCCTTAAAGTATAGCCCCTTAACTTTAGGAAATATATGTAGGGTTAAGTGCAACAGATTTTAAATTTTAGCACCTGTCCACAGTCCCAGAAAATAGGCGAAGATAGAATATTAGATTTGTAGGTTAAGTGAATACATTTTCTTGAAAATTCTCGAGGTTATTATTTTTCAAAAACAAACAATCTTCAAAGTTATTGAAAATTATAATAAATAGATATAAAAATCATATTAATTAGGTTTTTTATGAATCTTGAATTTAAGGCAAAATTTTAACGATTAAATTTCCCTGTTTATACTAGCTAGTAAGCTAAAATTATTTTGGAATCTAGGCATTTCTCTGGAAAATTATAAGAAAATAAAATTATTTTATGTTATTTTAAGACGTCTTAAATTGCAAATATATTCTTTAGTGAGTTTTTAAATAAGTTACATGAATATTATAACTTGATTTTAATTTTTATGTTAATGGGCTAATAGATTTAGTGAGATTAATAGGCAACTGATAATCAAACTAAATCTTTATAGGTTGCCATAGAGACTCATTCATAACTTGTAAGTATAATTTAAGAAATGATTAATAAACTGTAAGGAATTCGTTTATTAAAGAGAGTGTCTATAATTAAAACTTAAGTTCTTCATAAATATGTTTTATGTTTTCTCATGTTTTAGAAAGTGTTATATTCGATGAGAATAATACAAAAATGCAGATCATCTCAATTATTTTCTGAGAGAAAAATATAAAAATATATCAAATTTCAACTCAAATATAATATCTTGAATACGATTCGCTTAATATAATTTGTGTTAAATACTCTGAAATTGTCATTAAAATTTTATTCGATTGCTTTTATCGATATTTTACGTTCATTTTTAAAAATCTCTTTCAATAAGTACAATATTATGCAATGAAATTATAAATTTCAAACAATTTATGAGAATAGACACACCTTTTTTCAAATTTTATTTATTCAGAAAATTCATGATTAAATAGGAAATAATACATCCGATGATGAAAACGATGTTTTTGTGTTATCGCATTGAATTAACCCAAATTGTGTTTAAAATAAATTTTTCATTTCAATTTTAACTCTGATTAAAATAACTTTTATTTAAAATCATTACAAAACTGATGGCAAAACTCCCCCCTAAAGAAATTGTGCTCAAATGGTCTAATGAACAGTTACTCGAATGGCTTGAAAAGGTATTTAAATTTAGAAACGAATGCTTTAATATTTATTCAGTAAACTTATATTAAAATTCCGTAATGTAGGAGGAATTTCATGATTGCCTTCAAGCTTTCAAGATTAGGGCTATTACTGGGGCTAAGTTACTGGTGAGACGACTTAACTATCTAACAATTATATTTTTTGAGTCCAAGGATAACTTATTTTATTAATTATTTCTAATTTTGTTTTTTTATTATTTAAAGAAATGACTTTAAAATAAGAAATGTGTAATTTATTTCCAATATCTAATTCATAGAGACATTTGTATAGGTATTGGTTGGTCTGTACCCACAATACAGGCTAATCAACTTTGATAGCTGTAAACATTGTAAGCCTTAGGCGACCAACAAGTGAATCATTGATTGTTATTTCCTATTTCAGGATCTGAGCGATGATCTGGTTATTACATTCTGCGAACTTAAGATCCACAGAAGAAGGTGAGCACAAGTGCTTCCAATTGTCATTAGTCTCGCACTCGCATTAACTATACTATTAGAGAGAGAACTGAATTCTTATTCTGACCAGAAGTCAGATTGCATTTGATTATTAGTTTACGCTTTACTACACAATCGATTCAATGGATTCATTCAATGGATTCGGTTGTGTTTTACTTATAGAATGTTTGCCTTTACAGCTATGATATGCTATAAAAAATCGATCTCTACTTATTGTAACACTACTCTACTCTATAATAATTTTAAGTGTAGATAATGAATGATTGCAAAGAGATTATTGAACTTCAATCAAAGCCATCAAATGATTCTCATTTCCTCACTTCAGACCATATTCTTGTTTATTAAGGTCTGGTCTGGTGTTGGCAGAGAGTCTCACCACTCAAGCAATTATATAAGTGGCGGCCCTTAAAGTAAATAAAAATCAATTTTGGTTTTACTTAATTACCAATACTGTAGTTATTATTTTATATAATAGTGAAGATATTCTTTAATATGTTTGTCTGTAAAGCGAAACACAAAATAGTCACAAATGGCTTAGGGCTGTCTGTCATAAGTGAACTTTTGTTAAATTCTGGTTATGAGTGGTTATTCACAACTTCTGAAGCTCAAAATCAAAATTAATTTTTTTTATAAAATAATTAGAAAAATTGTTTATAAACAGAAATGAAAATAATTGTTCTTTGTCTGCAATTTTAACAAAACTTTAATGCTTTTATAATATGCAGTATTTTGTAAATTTTGCGGAATTAAGGAATAGTTACTTAAAAAAACAAGTTTAGAAATCTTAATTATTGTTTGATTAGATATCTAAAGTTAATAGTGATTATCGAAATTTAAGTGTAAATATTTTAAGGAAATATAACATATTAAAGGCTATTATATACTGAATATAATATAAAAGTGATAAAAAAGTTAATAAATTATAGGTTAAAGAATTGGAATTATAATAGTGGTTCACACTATTCGCACGACACTAACTAACATAATCTAATGACATAATTATCATTAAAATAGTCGTTCACTATCTCAGGTCCAAACAGTGTTCCGACACAACACTCATTTAGCAATTATATTATATATTAAATCAGTTAATATTACAAAAAGCACTAATTTGTCGGCTCTTATGTAGTTATCTATTGAAGTAATTTTCTACAAATATTTTATGAATAATTTGTTTCACTCTCTCAAGAATTTGTGATTAAACTGAATAAGAAATTACTGCCAAATACTTGATTTATTTGAGACAATAGTTGGCAAAAGTAGAGCACTGGAACAGTTGAATAAAATCGCGCTATCATTACATGGAATTACTTTTTTTCTTATGAAAATTTCTTATAAATGTCTGATTCATTGAAGATATGAGTGATCGGAAAAATTGAACTTTGCTTTAACTCAATCTCTGTGTGCTTTCTTTGCATTCAGGTTACAGTTGAATGGATTGATTATACGATAGTATAGTATAAAAAATCCCCCGCAAATGGTCGTACAATCGGAATGAGTACGTCTACTCTCTATAGCGTTGTGTTGAGACAAAACCAAATAAAAAAATTTTATTTCTCAACTCAAATATTCTTTTTTGAAGTGAGTCCACCTTTGAATTGCTTACATCGTAAACATCATTGCAAACCACTTTTTCTTAGCCAGTCAAGAAAAGAGGGTCATATGCTTTCCCCTTAACAGTGCAGTCAACGTAACTGCTTAACTGCCTTTTCCTATTGCATTCCACATTCAAGTTTAGTTCTGTTAAGAAGTACTCATTCGAGTATTATATTTGTGCTCCAAAATAACACATCACATCGTTTTTGTGAATTTTACTGTTAAGTTATTCTCTATGTGTAAGACTATGAGCCCTCACTTTATATCTGTACTCTTATAGACCAACAGTTAGATTTTGGCGTAAAAGAACTATTTTTAAATCACAAGTAATATATATAACCAGTGTTTTAGCTCTCAATGCTATCCGACTATGCGTTAGACTCCGACTCAAAAAGTGCTGTTTTGGTCAAAAAAAAAGTTCAAGAATTTCCTCAAACATTCAATACATTCATCAAATCTGGTTTTTTGTGCTTAATTGTCCTACAATTATAACATTACGTCTGCATTAAGAGGTGTTGTTATTCCTGGTATCACTATATCAGCAAATTTTATCACTTAATTGTTCGCTTATGAAATCGTTTCTCCAGATGTAATGTTTGTCAGTCATAGGCGTGAATGTATTGGTGTTTAGTTCACCTGTGCCTTTGCCTTTGCCTATGTTTGCTCTCTTTTTCAGTTGAGGTTATTTTTTTAGTCGACTAATGAAATCTTAATTCAGTGATCGTTAACTTGAATTCTTAAGTTCATATCATTCGCTTCATTAAGTCTCGACAAACACTTAGTCTTAAATATTTTCATTTCATTAATGTTTCACCAAAAAAGTTAATTAATTTAATTAACGAAATGTATTGTATTATTAAGTTGTCTGCAATCATAAGTGCTATACGTGAATGAAATTGATTTAATGCTAATATAATAGACAAATGTTGACAGCGATAGTGATAACAGTGACGTAAAACTAATGTTTTACTATTTACTAAACAATAGTGAATAATAAAAAACAATAGTCTTAGAGTAAGAATGGATCCAAAGAGACTTTCTCTTTCCAATTTACACGAACAGATCGATTCAATTAGAAGTGCTGAATGGCCTACAATGAAACGATACTTCAGAAGGTATATCAATATTTAGATTAATACAACTTTTAAAGTTCGGCTTTTGTTCATAACTTATCCAATACTTTGATTCATTGATGAAATGCTTTAATTACTGTATTTGTTTGGCATATTTTGTAAGACTGTTTTTATATACAATTACCTTATTTAGAGATGATTTTCTAAAAACATTTTTGAGCCGGCTTTTGCTCAATACACTCCTTATTAATAGTGAAATACTTGTAATTCTTTCTCAACAGTTTAGAATACTGTATGAATGAATACTTTCAGTTTCCCTATATTTAAGCATAGCTATGGCATTTGCTCTTTAGTCTTTAGTAAGTTAGGAAGGGCTGATTGTTAACTGTACAAGAGATAGCTATATTGCTTTCTTGCTAATACTTTTTACTTTTTTTTACTACAGTTACTGTACTCTACATGAAATCTACTTACTATTCCATAAATGAATGTCTATTTAAGAAAATTCAGTAAATCTAAAATGAAGTTACGCTTAAAAAATTTATTCTTAAACTTCAATTTAGTGTTTCGGATGAATGCGTTTAAGTTTAGAATTTTATATTCGACTCAATTCTAGTGTCAGCAAAACATCAAAAGTTTTTTTGAGATATTTCTTTGTAACTAATGATAGAATGATCTGTTTTTACAAACCCATTGTGTAGGCGATTCACAACAGGTTCTCAGAGGGCTTTTAATTCATCCACCTCTCAGGTCTATGGCTGATAGGCAAACATATTAAACATATTTTAATAAAAGCTAATGTATTTAAGAGACCCCTAATCTCTTGCACCTATTAATTGTGGTTTGACTTTTTGCTACTTAAACACTGATAAAAATTAATAAAATATTAATTAATTTTGAACCGTTTTGTCCAAATGAGCCTTTCGTTTGTTTTTATCGTTAGTTTAGCAGAAATGTTGATAAATGGCAAATAAATATTTGTTTTGAACGAATACATTGAAATAGTATAGCGGATGTCATTGTGATTCCGATAAATAGATGTGATATTTGGCTTTCCGTTAAAGAAGTGATATTTATAACCATTAAATAAGTTAATAAAGTCCTGTTTATTATTAAAGCGCATCCGTTTTAGCTCATTGTGTCGATTCAAATAAGAATATTCTTAACAATTATAAACTTATTGTTATTTTAATCAATGACTTCATTAAATTTAATTATTGCCGAAAATAAAGATAAATCAAAATTAATTCAAAGTCTTTGACCTTATATTTTATAAAAGGCTTGAATTAATTAATTTATTGCGAGATTTGATTGGAGTTTCTATTCATAAAAATTATATAAAAATTGATTATTTTTTAAAGACATGTATTGTTTTGCAGACAAATTGTTAAATGCATTAATGAATGTAAGACTCAGGCATGTAATGCGAAAAAATTGGTGGAAACTATTAAAGATCATAAAAAGCATAGGGAAACGGATCGCTCAGGTATTTCAGTTATTTTAGTTTAATATCCAGTTATAGACATTTGACAGCATTTTGACATTCTTTTGATGCATTTTATTTGCATCACTACTACAGACGATGAAGAGGATGACATAGGCTGGGGTTCAGACTTTGATGACGAAGACTCGGATGAAAATGAGGAATCAGTCGAACAAGAGATGAGCGAAAAATGCAAAACTAGTAGTTCTGAATATAATATTCAACAAAGTGGTAGTGAAGACCTGCTCTACGAACCGGTTAGTGATTATATGAGCAATGGTTCGTTCAGAGCACTCAACGAAAATGAACTCGAATTGAGGGCCAGTAATGCAAATGATTCCCAAATCAAACACAACTCTCACGAACCCATTGAATCAACCAGTGATCCAAACCAAAGCACTAATGGATTAGATATTGAAAAATCTGTGAGAAAACAGATTGAAAATTACGATAAAATGCAAATGAGTTGTGCCAATGGTGTCAGAGGTGTTTCACCCAAACCCAGTCCAAGAATTATGCCAAAACCTCCCAACACTAAACCACAAGTCCCTAAAAACAAGCCTCAAATGTGAGTCATTGTTCTTCAACATTTGAGTTTAATTTTAAACAATAATTAAAAACAATTAATTCTCATTCAAAGCATTCCTCGAAAGCCTATTATAAACAATGGAACTAAAGCCAATCAAAACCCACAAATAAAAAGGCCCCCTTCAGAGCCACCGCCACCTCCACTGCCAAAGTCACCTCCGCCGGTTTCCCCTTCCGTTATTCCTCCTGATCTGCACTCAGTTTTTAGTGACAGTTCCAGCTGTTCATCAAACTCTCGAACAGATCCAGAGACGTATGAATCGATTGTTCTTCCGTTACTCACAGAAGACGAATATCTTTCGCCCATTAGAGCCGATACGCCTATAATTATGGGCCGAAAGTATTCCTCGTCAACCATTTCATCCATGAGTACCAATTATAGCACAAGAGATGGTGAATCTCCAGTCGGAAATATACCGTCGCTGTCGTCTCAAACTTCAAATCTGTGTTTATCTAACAATAAACTCGAAGAAAATTACGAACCCTTTATGGAAACGTCCAGAAGAGAGGAACCAAACGAAGTGATTAATAATAGCGAAGAGAACTATGAAATAGTGAACGATAGCCAAGCATTCGATGACAATAACTTCAATACTATATTACCCATTAGTCAAAGACCTTTATTGCCTAAATCTAAAGTAAAAGAGTCGGCAGTCGTGACCACAAAAACTAAGCTAATTCCGGATGTCTTCCCTAATTTGCAAAATTGGCCCCGAATTGCGAAAGAGAAAAAATTAACGAAAGAAAAACTGGAAAATGATTGCAATTTAGACGACAATTCTTCCACAAATTCTCATAATTTAGATTTGTTTAACAATAAAAGTAATTCAATCAGCAATTCATTCGGTAATTATATATTTATATTATCTTTTAAAATCAATGATCCATAACCTCTGTTGGAGACATACATTTTGCACACAACTGTATATAGAAGGAAGGGCTTCAAAACTATAATCCTGTGTTAAAAACTAATAATTGTTATTGGACAGGGAGGGGTAAAAATGATGATATAGTATCTTTTAAAATGAATTAACTTATTGAGTGATTATAAAAGTTTTTTGACATATATTTACCTGCGATTCCACTTATTTTGTTTTATACTAACTTTAAGTTTTATAAAAGCACTTGAGTTTAAGTGGTACTGAACTCGGGGTTTCAGCCTTTAAATAATATGCGGTATTTTCGATATCAAATTTTATGGGAGGATATCATTGATCTCAATAATTATTTGAAGAATTTAATCGAAGTTTTTTAAACCTAATATTTGTATTTTTCATTATGTCATTGATTTATTCAATCTATTGTGGAGCACAAGAATGCAGCACCAAATTCAAGTGACACTCCTTTTGATATACTATTTTATAAGAATATGATTTTTTGTCATTTCTTAAATGAACTCAAAGAATTGTTTGAAAGATAAATATTTATTCTATTAATTGCGTTCAAAGCAAAATAATCCGAAAGAAAGGTTTTTATCTAACAGTGTCTGAGAGACTTGTATTCTTTCATTATTTATCACAACAGTTCTCATTTCATTTCACAACATTTTCACTTATCTGTTTGTAATTAAATGTGGTTTATTTCCAACTTTTTCTACTTGAATAAGAACTTTTAATTATATAAACTTTCATATGTTTTCTCAATTCATTTAGATTCGAAAAAATTATAGTTATATCTACTAATTAAATATGATAATTCTATTTGGTTATATTCACATGGCTCATTAAAATTTTATACTCTTTACCTGTGTTCCCATAAATATTAATTTATTTAAATTCAAGCAGAACATTTTTTTATGAATGAAAATTTCAGATTATTTTGTGAAAAATCAATCGCAAAAAACAAAATTTGAATATTGCATGAATTGAATTAACAAATCAGTTAAACTTAGATAACCAGGCATTGCATTAAAGATGAAAATTCAGTGAAATCTATTAGATATAAGTATGTTTAAGGAGTTTTTTCAAATATTTCTAAATTTAATTCAAAGGATTTAATTGTAAAGCAAAATTCGATAGAAAATTCTAACTTTTCAGGTTACAATATTCATTTGGTGTAGGATATTGTTAATTTAACCCTTATTATTAGTAACAGCACCAAAAATAATAAAATTTATATTAAAATCCTTTGAAAATATCGAAATAAAGATGTTTTGTCGTTGAGCAAATTCTGTTTCCAAAATGTAAAATATTTTCCTGTCCTTTCTTATTCTGTCTTCAAAATGATTTGTATTAAAATCTATATGAAAAATCAAATTACAATTAAAAGATAAACTGAGTGTCAAAATGTAAAATATTCTTTCTTTTAAAGCTTGGAAAAGAGAGGAAACTGCACTAAATCAGTGATATTTAATAATCGATAAAAAATATTAAATTTTTTAATAATACTTATTATGAGTTAGATTTCAATAAAAGCGATATATCTTTAATAAAATTTATATTTATATATTTAATATATATTTTAGTTGAAATTATTTGAATCAAAGGTTTATCAATTAATTTATTAGTAATGATAAATAATTTCAACTAAAATGCATAAAAGTTTATTAAAGATATTGATAATATTGAAATCTAACCCATAATAAGTATTATAAAAAATGATTTTATATTTCTTATTGATTACTTAAATATCACTGATTAGTGCAGCTTCTTCTATCAAGCTATAATGGAAATCAAAGTTAATTTCTATAAATAGCAAATTATTATCATTTTAGACCTAAATTATTTTTATGTTTATACTGTTTTTGTTCTCTTGAAGTCTTGTCTAT
>JAQFXN010003396.1:0-11025 GCA_034693365.1 Liacarus xylariae | reverse complement strand
AATTATGAAAAAAGCACTAAATAGCCTATCGCGCGCTGTTAACAATATGACCGGACTTATGAGACAGTCTATAGTTTCCCAGCTTCAATTTATTAATTTTCTATTTATAATTATTTTTGTTATTTAAACAGTAGTGGAGAATTAGCATTCCATATAATACATAAATTATTAGTTTTGTATGTTTTTACTAAATTTATTAATTAAATTTAACAAAATAATAAAAATTGATGAATAAAAATATTTCATATCAGCTAAAAATATTAAGTTTTTAAGAAATACATCTATTTTATGCATTATAATATTTAAAAAATCCTCAAATTAAAAAAATATATAAAATTGAGTTCGATTTATTAACATTCAACTTTCACACATTCTAAATTTGTTATAATAATTATCAAAATGAATAAACATTGTTTAAACTGTAATTTAAATAGTTATACATATCTATGCAAATAAATTTTAAATTCTATATAACCATTAACTTCATAATTCTGACTGACAACTGATTTAACAGGGTCGAATCCTCTCTGAATATCTCGCATTTTGTAATTTGAATTTATTTCTATTTTAAATTTTGTTTAAGTAATTTTCATAGTTTTCAGATTTATTAACATTTTTTCACTTGTTTAAATATATTTTTAGTAATTGAAGATCCAAATAACATTCATGACTATCACTGATGGTCTATATAGCATTTCTTTATTTAGACCCATAGTTGGTTTAAATATAATCTACCTGTTAAAAATACACTAAAAATACACATGAATTACGTTAATTATTTAATTGATATCTTCATTAGTTTTGTACATTAGGGAATATTACATTTTGTTAACGTTTTTGACAGGCACTGCGTGTCTTACCAATTGGTAGGCATTATAAATAGGCTAATGTTATTTTGATTTCAGTCAATTAAAGTTTGTTTAAATGAATGAATTTCAACATTTTTTATAATCATTAAATCAACACAAAAGTCAATAAATGATTTTACAAGTAGTGCTATTAAACCAAGTACCATTTAGAGAATTTACTTCTGTCTAGTGTCTATACCTTTTCCATTCGACATTCTAACAGTTAGAATCTAACTTGTCAATTCTTTTTCTTACAGTTTAGTCAAAATAGCATCTTCTGTGAAAACTAACCATTTGCAATATTCTACTCTATTTGCTTTTAAACATTTAATACTGAACATGGTTCATATTAAACTATGTCATTTGGAATTTGTAGGAGAGAGATAGCCTGAAATATTTAACTGCGGTTTTATTTCTGATTGATCACAATAATACACTGAGCAATATACTTTGAAAGAATCCTGGAAAACATTAATTTTCTCATCCATAGACATAATAGACACAGCAATTGTGAGGAAGCGGTCGTTTTAAAGATTAGAGGTGACCAATGGTGGGGGAATAGCCAAAATACTTGCACCTTCTCCGAAAAAATGACCAAAAAATATCCACCTGTGATGAAGAAAAAACAGGATCTCCTAAATCCGAAGGCATCGTTTTGAAGAAAATTCGGTGAAATTTTGTTTAAATTCTTAGAAAAATAATAGATTTTTGTAAAATTCTATCTAAATTTGGTCCAATTCTGTTTGGTTCTTACAGAATTCATCACAATTTGCTTGAATTCTGTCAAATTCTGTTAAATTCTTGCAGCTTTAGTCGAAATTCTGTTAAATTATGTAATTTTTAATTAAATTCTGCAAGAATTTGATGATTGTAAAATATACCAACCTGCGTGATTTTAATGATTTTATCAGTACCCCCTGACTGAGCTAATTGGTCACCCCTACTAAAGATGGTACAGCTGAATTTAATCCTAGAGGATATAGAAGTAGTTAAACTAAGCCTCAAATTAGGAATGTGTATGGTTAACCTACAAGAATACTAAACCAGAATTTTAGGTTCAAAATCGGTTTTTTGATGAATTTTATTTGGAAAAATTGGAAAGGGCTATAATTGTTTCAAATGTATAATTTTAGAGTAGAAAACAGAGATGCAGAAGAGGATACAGCAGTGGAAAGAATTTGATCCATAAACAGAACGCATTTGGTACCCACTCCTCCCACTCCTCAAAAGGAATATATTCTTTGAAAAACTGAGAATATAGTGAATTAACAATTCCTTTCAATTCAATAAATAATTAGAATTTCAATTTGTATTTTATAGAATCATTGGATATGAAGACTGATCTACAGGTAGTTTAATGTTTTATTAAGTTGAACACATTTTAAATTCAAGCGTCAAAATCAGGATTTTCTTAATTTAATGAAAATAATTGTGAACTAAATGTATAGTTAAAGAGTTTAATGACTTCTCAATATGTGCTGTAATTCATTGCAGATTTTAGTGTATAATACGTGTAAACAACTATTGAAGCCTTTTCTGTTGCAATCATGTCTTGAAAAATATATAAAAACAGAAAATAGTGCGCAAAAGCGGATCCAAAAATTTTATTATGACGAAAGACATATACCTATGCACAGGGATGGGGCGGAGGGGCACAGACCCAGGTATAAATGACTTGAGCCCCCCGCACTATTTAGAACTATTATAGGCTGAATCACTCAATACAACCAAAAGGTTTAATATTAAAGTAAATAAATGTTTAGTTTGTCTCAAAACTAATTGTTTGTTGAATTTTAATACTTTTTGAGATATATTTAAGAGTCAGAGACGAGAATGTGTTTGTAGTGTTTGTGCCCCTCAGGAGTGGCCATCCCTTGGGCTGTGATGTTCGCAGTTATTGCTCAATAGTGACAAAGAGTGTTCATAGCATTGCTTTATTGCAAACACAACCAAATTATTGCATAAACTCTGCATTAAATGTAAGTTTAATTCAAATTCATTTCGTCATTCATTTAAGACTAATATAGAAATCGTTTCAATTAATCGATTCAATGATTGTATTGATTGAGACAATCGTTGAATACATTAGAAACACATAAATCGGGAATTTGTGGAAAAGTAAAGCCGTTTTGGTTTTGTAATTGATATCCATTGGAGTCAAACGACTCAATACTCCACCCATTCATACATTCATTCATCGATAGAGACATTCATTCAATAATTGTTTTGTTTATGAAATTAATTGAAATCTCAATTAATATTAAATTGTATTGAATGCCATCTAAAGTGTATTATTTGTTTGATTGCAGTTTTGGTTATTGTCTGAACCGATCACTGAATCACTGAAGCACTGATTGCCTCAACAGTAGAGCACTGTATGAGTGATTGCGTCACTTTTCACTGTTTCTCTCATTGCATAACATTTTGATAATAACTGAATAGAAGTTGTGTTTCAATCGATTCGCCGTTTGTGTTGACGACAGTCTGTCATAAGACAAACCAATAATAGGTTAACAATATCTTTGAGTCCATCGATGGCACCGATAACTAAAATACCAAAGAAGACGAAGTCTGGCGAAGAGGACTCAATGGCACCGCCGGACGAGTTGTCCTCGTCTTCGTTCTCGGGTTCCGACTCTAACATGGGTTCCGACTCTAAACAGTTCGCACGAGTGAATCGCGTGGTTTTGGACAAGAATAGCGACGAATACAAGAAGAGACGCGAACGCAATAATCTGGCCGTTAAGAAGTCGAGGAATAAGTCGAAAGTGCGAACCCAACAGACACTGGAACGGGTGAACCAACTGAAACAGGAGAACGAAATGCTCGAAACCAAAATCAAAATCCTGACCAAAGAACTCAATTTCCTTAAAGACCTGTTTCTGGCGCACACGGGAACTGCACATCCGGGACAGATGTCGGACATAGACCTGACATTTCTTCAGAGCAATGGCCTCAATGAGGGCACACGTAGTCATGAGGTGCCCAACGGTAATACAATAGAGTTGTCGCACATCGACGGCGACGCCGACGACAGTGACAGCAATTGAGACACCGATTGATCACTCATTTGGCTCACAATCGACGCCACAATTGTTTGACATTTTTGGATAACTTTTTAGATAATATGTCAGAAAAACATTTGAATATTACATAAACATTGATATCAATTAGAGTTTTGTATCATTTCTTTTTGTATTTTTAGTGAATCAATGATACAAAACATTACAAAACATTTTTATGTTTTTTGTCTCATTTTGTGTTCCCATTCATAGACACAATCGAAGAGAAGATTCGAATTTATTATTATTATTATTATTTTGATTTATTTCTGCTGTTATTCTTAATGTTTCAGAAAAATCAAGTTATTTCTCAATTAAATACAATCATTATATCATTCATTAAATAATATGTAATTTTAATTATTTCTTCGAAAATACTTTTCACATCATTTTTATCTCAAATATAAGTTTATGTAAAATGGATTTATTATTTAATTAATTGACTGTATTTTGAGTGCCATTTATTGTCTTAAAACGAAATACAGATTTATATGCAATTCATTCCTTTCGATAAATTAATAAAACAATTGTTTTCCAAAACAATAAGAAATATTACTTATTTATTGAGTCATTGTTGAGTCAAACTAATAGTCATTGATTACAGCAATCAATAAATTACTGTTTAAAGATCTTTTGTATAAATTATAATTTGCTTCAATTTTTTAAACAATTAAATGATTAAAACTGTTAAATATACCAAATTCTTTCCCTGTGCAGGAACCATTTACGGTATTATATTTTAACAGAATCACCTTTCTGTATTGTTGCACGAAATTTCCAATATTTTTACAGAATTTGCATAAAATATTCCCCAAAATTAGACTAGTTCGATCTATACTATTTAGGCCATTCCTAGTGTTATTGGATTTCAACAAATAAGTACCTTGGCTAACTTATTTTGGAGGCTATAAAACCTTTGTAAGTTTGTTTCGGAAATTAGTCATCCATATAATATTTTTTTTATTGTGTAAAGAAGATAGAAAGGGTTTTTCCAAGTCATTCAATTTTCCACTTTAAAATCACTATTACTGTAACAGTATATTACTGTAAGTAATGTACAGCAGTTATATAATTACAGTCCAGTCATAAATACGGCTATACAGTGGATGAATTACTGATACAAAGTACTGTGCAGTCATCACTTTGATTGGATTCAATAACTATTACACTTTGGATTTACTATTTTAGTAAAAAAAGTTTTAAAATAAATACTATCTTGACAAAACTTCCAAAATACAAATGCTACTATTACTTGTCAACGGATAAGGTTATAATTTAGCATGGGCATAAACAGGGATAGATGAGATATAGATCTAACATGTGCGACCACTCATCCCAGATAGACTATCTGAGATAGTGTTCAAAACGGATTAATAGTGTTAGGATATAATTGGTTGCGCCATATTAATAGTGGAAGTATTGTTGCCGCTCTGCTCTTCACTAAATCATTGTTGTCTACCATACAGTATATTCTCAACAAAAGTATAGACTAGACAATCGCTTAATTGACAACCATTAAGAAAGGGTTCAAATACTTTGTGTTTAATCTGTACAGCAGTTGTGTAGTCATTCAAAATATCTGTTTGTGAAAACAGGATGTATAGAAAACAGGTTTGAGAAGGTGTTAATTGAGTTGACGTCAATTTATTTTTATCGTTCATAAAAAACAGTACTGTTGCTACTGAAGCGGCAGTAGTGGTTGCCATTTAAGCTATTGGCTATTATAGACGATATAAAGATTAGTTTTACAGTATTTTATGAAAGTATTTCTATTGAACCCATAAAATAAAAGTAACGTTATATTTGAATGAAAACATTTCATTTCATTCACATAATCGACAATAAAAGTAAACATTTATGTGATATTCGGTTGAGTTGTGACAATGTTTTGCCGCAGTATTCACGCCGACCACAAAGACCTGATCCACGACATCGCCTATGACTACTACGGGCGCCGTTTGGCCACTTGTTCTTCGGACCAAAGCGTTAAAGTATTTAATTAAATGTTTTGAATCAAAATTAATGGAAATGTATTGCTTTGCATGTCTTCTAAGGTTTGGGATATCGGAGAAGACAACCAATGGGTTTGCACCGCGTCCTGGAAGACACACTCGGGGTCGGTATGGAAGGTGACGTGGGCTCACCCGGAGTTCGGACAGATATTGGCCACGAGTTCTTTCGATAGGACAGCCATTGTTTGGGAGGAAATGAGTAAATATTAATCAATATTTTGTATTGAATTAATTGTTTGCACTCTTTGTGCCAATAGTTGCGGACAATAATAACGGCGAACGAAACCAAAGCGTTTGGATTAAAAGACACAGTTTTGTCGACAGCAGAACATCCGTCACAGACGTCAAGTTCGCGCCAAAACACGCGGGCCTTCTGTTGGCCACTTGTTCTTCAGATGGAATCGTTCGGATATACGAAGCGCCGGATGTGATGAATGTGAGCCAGTGGTCAGTCCAGTACGAGATCGTATGCAACAAAGCCTGTAGTTCTTTGACTTGGAATCCATCGCTTTCTCGACTTCGGTCGCCAATGATTGCCGTCGGAAGTGATGACCCGAACAATAGTGGTTCCAAAGTATTGATATATGAGTACAACGAGAATCACAGGGTTTGGCAGAAGTTAGAGAACACGTCTCCAATCAATGATTCGGTTCACGACATCTCTTTTGCGCCAAACGTCGGCCGTTCTTATGATTTACTCGGAGTCGCGACCACTAAAGACGTGAAAATAATATCAATAGCGCCGACACAACAGGAGCCGATGGCTCAACAAATGGGACAATTGGGACAACAATTGAATGATAAAAATCGATACGACATTAGAATTGTCGCCAGTTTTGAAGATCACGGCTCACAGGTTTGGAGAGTCTCCTGGAATATCACCGGAACTATTCTTGCCTCCTCTGGAGATGACGGCACTGTTCGCCTTTGGAAGGGTTGGTCTTCTCTCGTTTAATGTATTAAATAAAAGTAAATTAATTTTTTATATTCTTTTAAATGACAGCCAATTATCTCGAGAATTGGAAAAATGTTGGCGTTCTTAAGGGCGACGGATATGTGGGTTCGGGTCTTAACAACAACTCCAATAGTATTGATTCCAACAGTTCATCGAATATTCAAAGCAGACATATAAAGTCAATCAATGCATTACATAATTAAACTAATTTTTAACAACAATTCATTAGTTCTCGACTTAATCGCCAAAAACATTCTTTTTGTTAAATTTTAAATTATTTTAATTTCAATAAAAATGTGAATAATTTTATCATTTTTTGAATCAATAAATCACAATAATATTATTAATTATTCATTACATTTAATGTAATAATTAGAATATAAATTTTTTCCTCGAAAGCGAGTATTAAAAAAATACTATTATGTCATAATAGAAGGTGTGTTGAGATTTAATGCAGAATTGCTTACCTTATAGTTCGGGAGTGTAGTTAGGAATAGATACCAAAGAAAAAATGTTAAGTCTTCTAAAGCGGAGATAATAACTCAGTTTTCATTTCAAATAGCTTTCGATCAGAGATTAGGCAAATATCAAATAATGTAAAGAAAGGGACGATTACTCGAAAAAGTTCTCTTCGATATTACTGTATAACCAAACTCTGTTAAGTACTTCTATAATGAGATTAAACATTTAATTCTTACTAAAATAGTTGAAATTCTGTTAAAATATGTCGTTTTTTTGTATTACGGACGACAGTCACAAACCAAAATGACAATGCGATTGGGGGTCTCGTATTGAGCCTCAAATCTATTCGACCGAATTCCCGAACGAATAGGTGGTAACAATCAATAAAAACTAAAATTCATTTCCGATTCAATGCGTAAATAAATATTTTTTGATTTTTAAAAAGTTTTATTTAATGAAAGTTTTAATTGAAATGAATTTACAGTTAATTTAATTTTAAAAACATTGTTATGAAAACGATTTGAAACCGGATTTAATGTCGAATCAAAATAACTAAAATATATTTCAATTAAGTTTTCTCTAAATTTGTTTTGTATTTTTTAAACTTTGTTACAAATATTATAATAATTGAACTGAAAATGTAATCGAATTTTAGATAAATTACAGAATTTTGATGAAAACAATGTTTTTATAATTAATTAAATATATATTAAAGTCATTTATAGTAAGACTAACTCAAGAACTCTCGTTCGACGGCTAACGCCATTTCCTCGTCGACCGAACCAATCGATTCGTTGTCAGTCGAGTCCTCTTCGCCATCGATTGTACGCCTGTTTTCAAAATCATAGGAATCTCTGGTCGAGTCGTTAGTCTCTTCCAAATTCAAAGCCAGTCTTTTGTCAAATGTTTTCAATTTCTTGTTTTTATTCCAACCCTTCGGACACTCGCCGTCATTGCTCTCATCACTGGACGAATCCATTTGTCTTTTTTCACTTTTATTGTCGATCTTAAGGTCTTCGACGTCAATATCACTTTCACTATCGGTGTTGCCGGTGCTCATAGCGTCGCCTTCACTACAGGCGTCGTCCACTTCTTTACCCATACTTTGCAATTCATTTCTAGTGAACACAGAGAGCGGAGAGAAGTCTAACATATTGTGCGGTTGTATTTGACGGCTCTGTTCCAGCATTTTTTGGTTCGGATCGTTTCCAACTGTTTTTGGTTTAGTTTCCGATTCACTCAATAAAAAAGGGTTTTGGGTTTGACCTTCAGATCGAATGCGTTTTCCAGTAATTGGATCATACGTTGCATAACTGGTAAGGGCTGGAGGTTTAGGCGTCTTTTGACTCATTAACTCATTCTTAACATTTGTTTCTGAGATTTTCTTCGCAACTGATTTCCATTTTTCCGGTGCGATGTCTTCTCTCTCTAATGGATAGAGGCGTTCGTCGACCCGTTCCCAGCGTTCGGCGCAATCCAACAGCCAATTAGGGCTAACAATCCAAATGTTTTTCATTTTAACACATTTATTCACTTTAATTGTTCCCCATTTGGCTGCAATCAAATGAGTGGTTTTGGGCGATCCGTTTAGCACCAGATCTGAGTTAACGGTTGCGCCAAAGGTTTTGGCGATATTATAGAGTTTGTTCTTTTCCGGAGGAATATTAGTGGGAATGACTCCACTGAACACAAGATTAACGCCTCTCAGAACACATTTGCGAACTTTTGGTATTATTTCTTTGAGGTCAGGGATCTTAATCTCCTCGTCCTCCGTCTTATATTTCATTTTTTCGTCGTATTCTTTATAATAATCCGAATGAATTCGACTCAGAATTTCTTCCAAATATAAGAGATAGTCGTCGTTGTCGTCAGTCATTACTTTCGGTTCTTCAATCACTTCATCGCTTACTTCTGTGCTTTCATTTTTGTCCTTTACTTTCGTTGAAGAATTCGAATCGATTTCGCTTTCCTTTTCGTTTTGTAATAACTTTTCCGGAGTTTTAACCGAATTTTGTTCGACATTTGTTTGTGAATCACCTTTTTCATCATTTGGTTTATCATTTTGTGAAACATTTTCATTTGATTCAACACAAGTGTCTTCGCTATTATTCTTTTCAGAAATAATATCAGTTTTGTCAGTATTTTGAGTCACATTTTCCTCAAATTGTGTCTCAACTCTATTCTCAGTTTTGTCTGTATTTTGAGCCACAGTTCCATCCGATTGTGTCTCAACTCTATTCTCATTTTTGTCTGTATTTTGAGCCACAGTTTCATCCAATTGTGTCTCAATTGTAATCTCAATTGTATTCTCAGTTTTATCTGGAGTTTCAACACTTTTTTTGTCTTCAATTTGTTTATCACTCATTGGTTCAACTTTTTCATCAATTTCTTCAACTTTTGTAAACTCCTTCAAAGATTCAGTTTTATCATTGATTGGCAGCACATTATTGCCGAACATATCGGGAACGGGTTTTTCGGGTGCATTTATATCTCCGGTGTCTCTAAAGCATATGTAGGGTTTGACTGCAACCACATTGGAAGCGAAATTCCAGACGTCCTCGCGATCGTCGATAATACAGACCATAGAGTCTCCGCACGGGAACAGTGACTTCATGTTTCCGGTCTTGAGATTCGGGTCAAAGCACTCATCGCGCGAAAGGATTCTGTCTTTTGGGAAATAAAGTTCTTTGGGATCAATTAGATGTGCGATCGAATGGGCATAACGTCGGGCACCGAATGTACAGATATGTAGTTCAAACAGTTTAGACATCGCCTGAAGGAATGGTATTGTGTTGGGTCTGAACTTCGTGTGATACCATTGGGTGTGCGGACCATAGAGTTGGAAGTGATGGACGTCTTTCATGTCGTGCGGGATATTATGGTTCGTCGAGTGAATCAAAGTCTGATCCAAATCCACGAGTAATACAAGTTTGCGGTCATTAAGGAGTCTTCGTTCGTCAGCTCTGCCCAAAGTCTCTGCCCTTTCTTTACTGACTCTAAGTTCGGGCACCGAATGAACCATTGATACCGAAGTCAATTCAGTGATTCTCTGTCTTTGGTTTGCGTCCAATTCATTGATATTAGCGCCACAATCGGCGCACAAGTCCTTCATTATAGTGTTGTGAAGACAATCAGTGTATTGGAGGACCACATCGTTGGGCACAACTAAATCGCCCTCTTTTTTGACCAAAGAGTCGACAATAAATCCAATGTTTTTGCATTTGTATCGCATTGTGTCTCCAATTGGTTCCAGACTTTCATTGCATTTGCGATAAGTGAAGAGCAAATGTCCGATTTGGCCGATTCGGGCGCCGACTCTCACTTTCCATTTGCACAGAACCACCACTTCCTTCCCCTCGTATTTGATCTCAAGTTTGTCTGAACTCATTTCTATTATCACTTATTTTGTTATTAATTCCACAATAAGTCCAGAAAAACATTAGTTTTAACTTTAATTACCGTTTATTTCCAAAACTTTTAATAAATGAAAACAGTTTTGAATTTTTTGTTTATTTATTTACGATTTTATTGTCTTTTTATCCCTTTTTATCTCACAATACGTAATGTCTTTATATCTTATAAAAAGTCTTTCAAATGAAAACATTAACTAAAATATTATAATAAATATATCGACATTAAGATTGACATAACATTAGTTGTTGTTTACAACCCTTTAATAAATATGT
>JAQFXN010003395.1:0-11031 GCA_034693365.1 Liacarus xylariae | reverse complement strand
ACATTATTGATTAACAATATATGGACAACTGAGAAAAGGCAGGATATGGTATGCCATTTAATTTCTGGACGACTGTACAAAGTATACTTAAATCTCAACTTGTAATCATGATTATAAAGAATTTTAATTCTAGAAATTAGAGTTTTTCGTTAGCGTTTAGCTTTATGTTATTTCATTTGACATATGTGTGACCGATATCCTAATCTCAACATTAAATAGAAACTGAGTAATTCATAGAATTTCTTTATAAACAATTTATTATTTCAATTTATTTTATATTGAACTTAAGCTTAGGGTTACTGATTAATAAAATGAACTGACATAAAGCGAAACACTATTGATAAACTCTAATTTATAGAATTAAAATTCATTATAATCATGATGTTTATGAACAAATATTTTATAGATACTTAAATCAGAGTTTTTTCTCAAAACTATTTAATGCAATCCAATATTTTCTATACATTCATATTCGGAGAATTTTAAGACCGATTACTACTTTGCCTCATAAGTCTTAAATACAGTACTGAATGAGATATTCTGTTATTTTTTCCGAATTAAAGGCTATTTCCTCTCTGAAACTTACTTGTTAGCTATATAGATTTTGACATCTAATTGCTTATTGAAATATCAACAATCGGAATATATCAGAATAAAGAATTTAATTATTAAATACTTAATTGCTTTACTCTTTTTAACCAAATTTCAGGTGAAAATACCGATAATTACGGTCAGCAAAGAATGTTTGGTTCATTCGGTTGGGGAATATCAATGTTCTTCGTGGGCATGGCTTTAGACAACTCGACCAAATTCACTGACCATCCCTGTGGCGCACATATCGGTGAACGCAATTACGTGACCTGTTTTACAATATTCGCGTTTCTGATGGCCTGTGCTTTCGTGTCGGCCACACAATTCCGGTTTGACTACGACTCCAACTATCACAACACCACAGATGACATACAGATGAAGCCCTATGACTATGAGAGCTCTGGTCCAAAGCCATGGCTGAACACTGCGCCGCCTATTAATAAACCGCCAGAGATTAGTGGAACCGACAAAAAGTTTGAGTTCATTGACAATTGGAAAGTAAGTTTAGCACTGGTTATATAAACGACGATAAAATTCATTTTTTTGCATGTTCAATTATTTAAATTGATTTAAAAAGCACCCAGCATACAACAAATTTCAATACTAAGGTTTTTTTTATAAATTACTTAAATAACCGGTTTCTCACCTAAAAATAACACAAAATCTTTAAAGTAATACATGAAAAGCGAATTATAGTCACGAATAAAATCTTGAAAAATACTCTTCGATCAAGAATTATAATAATTCTGCATATGTTCTCAGAATTTTTCTGATGGAATATTATGATAGCTTGCGCAAATTGATATTTATTTTTACTCTTCCCTATTCTGGTTTTTATTTATGGCTATTTGTGGCTATTATTTATAGTATTTAGCACTTGAATTGATAAAATCATTCGCACAGTTTAGTGCAAGTGTTTTGTAATTTTATCAAAATCTTTAGTTCTTATATAAAATATTTATAAATTATTTCTTAATTTTTAATTTAAAGAGCGCTGTATTCGCCCAAAGGACCCGAGAATTGCCTCAATGGGTATCAGTAATACGTTCATTGGCTACCGTACGTCAGGCCGCTTTCCTTTTCGTCACCTGGTTTATGGGCTTCGGTATTGGACTAGTGTTCACATTCCTGTTTTGGCACTTACAGGACTTGGGCGGTACGCCCACTCTGTTCGGTGTGGCCTCTGTTATCAACCATTTATCGGAGATCTGCGCCTATTTCTACAGCTATAGTCTCATCAAATATTACGGACACACAAAAGTCCTGTGCATTGGGTTAATAGGAAATGTGGCACGGTTCCTCTACATCTCATGGCTGCACAATCCCTGGTGGGTCTTACCCTTTGAATTAATTCAAGGTAATTACAATTTACTTACTTGTTCGCTCATTAAAATTAAACAGGACTCACATGTCTAATTAGAAATGCGATGTAAATAAAATGAGCATGTCTAATATTAGAATATCCTGGTTGATAGAAGAAAATATTATAAACAATTTATTAAAGCAGTGAATGCATCTATATTCTTTTTGTAGAGTGATTTAAACTTTTATTATTATAATTAATATTTTTGACATGCTTAATATTTTATGTTATCATGTTATATTTTGTTATATTATGTTATGTTTCATGTTACCATATATTAAAAATCAATGGAAAAAACAAAATTAAACTGTTTGTGACTTTGAATTATTCACAACAATGGTATTATTATACTTGTGACCAAATGAATAAGCTCTCAGATAATCATATAATAATATTATAATAATTATTGCTTTCATAAATATTAATTTGAGCACCAGCGTTTTACGGGGTATCAAATTAATTTTACTTATTAGTTAAATTTATGTTTACACGAACAGCTTGTTATGTAAAATAAAGTTTCATTGAATTAACGCAAATTTTTTTTATCGCCTTTATTACAGTTTTAGAATCTATTTATTGAATATTATTTTGATTTGTTTACTAAGGTTTTCACCTGAAAATAATAATGGCTATAACACAAACATTATGTCCACAACAATTCCTTGATTAGTCTGAATGAAATTTTAATGATCTAGTTTAAAATCTGATGAATTTCCTGCAATTATTATTCAAGAATAACCAAAAGAATACCATTAAATACTCCTTGTTAAAAATGAGTAGGGGAAATCTTACGATCAAACCCAATAAATTTTGGGACATTTCATTGATGTTTAGCCAATGTTTTCCAGTGAAAACCGATTACTTTTCATATCATTCCAAAGGATTTCATTTTTGTGAGAAACACCCTATATAACTTATCAAGACGCGGCCCTCCTTGGTTATCTCTGACTTATCGACAATTCATTTGACTTATAAAAGATAACAAAAATATATTCAAAAAATATTTAATTAAAACAATTTAATTTGTTTTCTCCCAAAAGGTGTAACCCATGCGACCGTATGGGCCGCCGCCTGTAGTTATATTACACAACACACTGAACCACAGCTTAGGTCATCCACACAAGGAGTCCTCCAAGGACTTCATCATGGCTTAGGTCGAGGTTGCGGTTCAATCATTGGTGGAATTTTTGTTAATCGTTTTGGTCAGCAATTGATTTTCAAAACTATTTTAAACAATAGATAATTTAGTTTTTAAATGAATTAATACTTTGATTGCAATAATAGGAACACAAATAACATTCCGATTGTATGGCGTACTAAGTATTGTAGTTTTAGCCGCTTTTGTTCACCTAAACTACTATCGGCCCAAACAGGGCTATAAGTTCTATGAAGAAGACACAGAATGTGTTGTTGTGGACGACTCGAGTGCATTGGCCCCACACGGAGTGCCCACTAATCCCATCGCCAGATCATTGTCGCGACAGAATGTACAGCAAAATAGTCCGGACCAACAACTGCCACCTAAAACAGATCAGGACAGTAGCAATGCCACCGCCAATCCATTTAAAAGTGAAGACACATTTCTAGATCCCAACTATGCTTGGAATCAAAGTAAGAATACAATTGTTTATTAAAGTTTTAATTATATGAAAAATAATTTTATATAAATTGTTGAATTATAAGACTATTGAAAACATTTAAGGGTAAATATCATCTCCAGGTTTCAAATTATAGTATTCAAAACCAATAGATTTAATACAGCCCTAGAATTGCAATTATTCTTTTGTGCAATTAATGGTGTTTTGTGAACTTTTAAAATATCAAATGTAAGTCTGATATTATTAAACTTCTTTTGAAATAGGTAATTTAAAATGAATTAAAATTTTATTCAACCTGTCTTACATCTATAATTTTAGAATTTCTAAACGTATAGTTATTTTACAAACATTAGTTAGAATATTTTTAACATTAGATCAGTTAGTCGGGAGAAATTTCGCATTAGGAAATGAATATATTATCGGAATGTAAATCTCACGAGGAGTGGCTTCTAAATTTTTGACCAATTTTTTTAGTTCTTTCGAGTATTTTCTTTTAAAATGTATACTGATACTTATTTAAATAAAAATTTGTACCAATGTTAGAGGGATTTGTATAGGTGCAACATTTGGAAAATTGAATTTACCATGCCTTTTTTAAGATGATCCAAGAGTTCAATTGTCACAATACTGTATTGGTGTCACAATTGATCAGCGACAAGGAGTTCAACAGATTATTATTGTTGTTGTTCTCGAGTTACTACCGCTAGACGATCAGACCCGGGTATTGAATGACTTGAGGCCAGATTAGCCCACAATATACATATTTTTGTAACCTCTCTTCACGGAGCATCTAATGATGTCCTAACCATTCTTGTGCGGTAACTGGCCTGCGCCGACCTGATCCCGACGGCAATGGTCAGAAGTGTGTCTTATATGGTTGTACTCGTGTTTATAATTGGTTAACAAAAATATATATATTGTTGTAATTAAATTCTTGGATTAGCTTAAAAGATTCAATAAACTCAATTTTTCAAGTTTTTCACCCCACAAACCCTCTTAACATTGTCATTGGCACAAATTTTTAATTAGATTATTATCAGTGCACATTATAGAAGAGAATAAGCGAAAGAACTATAAAAATTTGTAAAAAATTTATAATTCACTCCTTGTCAAATTTGTAAGCAATCAAAGCGTTTGATTTAAAAACTTTTGAAACCCAATAATCTAAATGTAGGCTTTGAAATATTTAATGAATACATCAAGCTATATTAACATGGTTCAGAGTGCACACTACTTTAACACTAGTGATTAGATAATTATTTCTAATAGCAAGCCATGGTCAGTTTTGATTCAGAACTTGTGAGGCTGAATCTTATAAATGAGTTGACATAGTCTAGTTTAGTCAAACTGAATAGTAAATTGTCTCGAAAATATATTCTCTTCCAATTTACAGCTTAGATCATTCAAAAGAGGACGGACGGTTTGCTTGATTCTTACTAATTAGCTTTGAGTTTTTATATTAGATTAATCTTTAACCGAAAGATTAACATTAATATCAAATAATTCAAAATAAAAATTTGATACAATGACTTTCTATGAATGAACATAATATATTATGTTGATACAAACTAATATTTTATCTATCGGTCACTGCTTAGTCACACATAAAAACTCAATGCCAATGAGTAAGAATCAAGCTTACCGTCCGTCCTCTTTTGAATGATCTAAGCTGTATAAATATTTAAATTTATAATATTTCAGCTTTGTGCACTGAATAAACTTAAATAAGCACTATCATGCTGCAATTGCCAATCAATGATGCAGGAATCAACGAATACTGTGTGCACTTACATAAAATGTGTTGTATTTACTGTAATTGAATCATTTTCTCTAATAGCATATCAGAATAGCTTAAGTCTTGGAAATCATTTCAACTTAATATCACCAGAAGGTAATTGGGATTTGAGCGCTATTAGAAAACACTTCCGGGTTAGTATTATATTTTATTTATATAATTGTTTTTTGAAATATAACTAATTTGAAATTGTTAAAAATATATTGTTTAGTTATTAAATGAGACAGCTACTTATAATTACAACGAATGGCCAGTAAAGGACTTAACCAAGGATTGCAAGACTGAATCGTCTCAACCCATTATCGAATGCGACTCATCGTATGATTGGTGAATTTACTATTGAACTTCAATTCATATATAATATATGCGATAGAAATAAAATGAATTAATTTTTTGAATAACTTTAAGCTATAAAGTCATTAAAACTCAATATCAATAATATTGATGTTCTTGAAAGCAATAGTGGAGAACAACATATAAAATGAAAAAGGAATTAAAAAATAGTGTGCAATAACTGAATAAATTGTTAGTTTTCTAAAAATAATTTTATTTAACATTTTACTTTTCAATTTCTGAACTGAAATTATTATAAAATCTACCCGGTCTATTAAGCTTGTAAGAATGAATAGTTTTAAACATTGAATTTTTTAATCGATAAAATTTTTCTCAAACTTCACTATTGTTTTTGAAGAATTTTAATTCAAGTAGCAATGATCCCTGAGCTTATATTTTTGAATTATTAATTAATATATTATAATTCATTTCTATAAGAGATAATTAATCAAATTATATAATGTGTCTAATAATAGTAATTTATATACAGTATAATAAGCGCATAATTAATTATTACAAAACATCATTTGCCTATAATATATAAACTGATTCTCATTTAAATACAGTATTTACCAAAAAAAATAATGAATTGATTTTTAGAATTTTCTTAATTAGGGTTTCAAATGAATGGTATGATTAGAATTGTTTTTATGTAGAGATTAGATAACAATTAATTAAAAACAAATTTTAAAATTATATCATATCATAAACAAAGTCTTATATTAATGGTTGTGAATTGAATGACTCAAATGATAAAATATTTTCCAAAGCAAACAATTTAGTGATTAAATGCCATAAGAATATTGAATATTATAATTTAAGAAAATTATGATTATTATAGAAAGTACCCGATTTATCGAATTACTGATTTGTAAAGTAATATTCGAATATGTGTCCTTGTTATAAGTTAAATTATTATCACAGAATGAAAATGATTAAATGAATTCAAATTACAGTATGCGTCGGAAGTAGTCGTTCAACTGAATATAGAGGATTAGAATAAATTTCGGCGAAATTAAGTTAAATATTGGTTGAAATTTCAAATTGTAGTACTAATGAATTTTTGATAGAATTTGACTACGATTTCGAATATCTAACAAATAATTGTTGCTGGGTAGTTTATATACATAAAAGAATTCTTCATAAGTAATGAATTTCAATTGTTTGTTAAATTTTACTTATATTTTCTGTCAATTTATGACAAAAACTACTTAAATAATGAAAATTTAGTTAAATTAGATTTTTAAGTCATAATTGAATTCTATATATAAACTTATCAGAATAATATTATATTAGAAGCACAATTCAATTATTATTTTACCTGACTCATTTTACATGTCATTTTTTCGAATATTCCACATTAATGTACTATTTCTGACGCACTTGTATATTTATCTAAAAATGTTAATGATTAGCCTCACCTTTATGTCACGAATACAGCATGATCAATAAATTAATATCTATTTTGTTGTCAAAACTTGAAATAATGATAGACTTATATAAAGACTTCAATTATATATATTTTTTAAAAATCCCATATCTTGGTTATAATTTTAAATAACTACAATAATTTAATTTATTTTTGATTTATTATTTGATTACTCTTATACAAAATCATTCAATTTTACAAGTTGAAAATATAAGTTTAAAATTGAATATTTTATGAAAATGATTAAAAGTTAACAATTAATGAACTTGATTATTTAATTTCATGTACAATATAAATAACATTAATGTTACTTGCACTAACTAATAGACAATTGTGTTGGCCAAAGCGAGTAGAATAATTCTAGAACGATTTTTTCCAAAATCATAGGGTTTTTTTCAAAATTGTAAACAAATTAAATATTATTTCATGTTAAAAATCAGAAAATGAGTGAAACGCATTTTTTAGATTAAAAAATGATTCAACGTAAGATAGATGGGCTTCTTAAGCTAATATTCTAATTTTCCCTAGTTTTTTATAATTCTTATGTAGTTATTTGATTTATCTTCTTGGCCATACATAATTAATCAAATAAAATATTTACTTTAGGCACTTTAATAGATATACAGTTATGAGTAAACCTAATCGAGAGGCGAGAATAGGTTAGACTTCACTGCATAATGTATTTCGTAAGGACTGTAATGTAAGATAAGCTGACTTACAGACAGAACTCTCGATTAGGTTTACTCTCCACTGTACTAATAGAAGATAGAAAAACAACGAATTGCCAGGGGGAATCTATAGTATAAATATTTAAGCATTGACTAATGAGATAGATTAGAAAGTAATAGACTGTTGTGCAACTACTGTACAATAGATAATATAAAAACATCTTTTTGCTTTAATTTTTATTATTTGAAACTCTAACATTGTAAGTTTAACTAAATTTTTACAAATAACAAATACTTATTTGATTAAGACTCAAACACACTTAAAGATATTAATTGTGACCGAAGTTTATTTAAGACATTTGTTAGATCATTTTGATATAGTTAAAAAGATATAAAGTCTTGGAAATTAATTTTTGCGATACGTTTGTACTATTAAACTATTCATATATAGTCTAAAATTAATGTTGAATTTATTGATTACATAAAATTATGAAACTTTTTATTATTTTATAAATAAAGTTTAATACAGTTAAGTCCAGTCCGAGAAACAACTGGTGTTCACAACTAAACAAAGTGATTGTACAGGGGTTAAAACAATACCGACCCTCAACTTTAATATTAAGATTTTATTTACATTTTTATCATTTCGTGTCATTTTTGAATCAATTAATCTTTTGAGTATTATTTGAACCGGAATATATAGTACTTTATAATAAACTTTAGCTTGTATTTATTCATATTCAAAGCATTAATAAATACAATCTCTTTATTAAGTCGTGAATACCAGTTGTTTCTCGGACTCGAATCCGATACATAAAAACAATTAAATAATTATGAATTTCATATAAGTATACGTCAATTAAAACAACATTAATTTTGGACTACATATACTGTATGTATTACTGAAACCAAATGAAAGTCCCAGGGGTAAGAATGTCTTTTCCTAAGTCTTATAGAAAATATTATTATTTTAAGGAAGAGACATTCCTACCCCTGGGACTTTCATTTGGTTTTAGAAGTATAGCTTAAATATTGGGAAACGTAGTTCTAAAACTAATTTTCAAGATTTTATCTTGTAAAATTTTCTACACAAAATAAGCCATTCCACTTGTAGCAGTGCAAATATTTTAAACCCCACTGAGGAAGAAGGTTTTGTTCGAGTTATTCTGTATTTTCCAAAAACTTTATTCAATTTGTCTAATGTTGTTAAATATTTTGGGTAATTTAAAATAAACACATTGGATCCCTTTTAATGTGTTCGGGTGTATATTTATTTATTTATTTATTTGTCCCTCAAATCTCTTCATGATGTTTTGATAGTAGAGATTTACAAATAATGTAGATAAAAACACTATCATTGGTGTAATATATCTTTTAATTGCATTCAAAACGAATGTAAAAAAGTTAATGTATTGTAGTATATAATTGTCTTTTATAATTAGAATTATTTAATTATTGTTAATAGTGTTTCAAAAAATAATTTTATATAAATTTAGTTATTAATCATTTATATGTCTATTACTTAATGAATTTAATTTTTATAAATAATTTTTAATTTTATATTAATTGTATTTGTTTTTTAATTATTTTTAATGAAACTAAAATGTTAAATTTTAAAATACCTGTACTATTCCCTAAACTGAACTGTATTTAGTATTTATTGAGTCTAGTAATCAAAACTTAAATTAACAAATTAGAAGCAAGAAATCAAATTTAAATCCTTATTTCAAAAGTAAATCGCGCATTGCTTTTGCTTTAACTTACAGTACATTTGCGCTATAATATTCATTTATAAGTTCATGAGATATGTCAATGAATTTGTAAACTTTTGAACAGCTTTAATATGAACTAATAATAAAATATAAAAATTCATTAACATATCTCATAAACTTATAAATGAATATTATAGCGGAAATGTACTATAAGTTAAAGCAAAAGCAATGCACGATTTACTTTTGAAAGAAGGATTTCACTTTGATTTCTTGTTTCTCATGTCCTTTTATTTGATATTGCACTGAAATTTTGTATTGCAATTGTACAGGTTCAATTTTATTTGACTATTATTTTATTCAATTTAACTGTCATATCAAACAAACATATTATATATAATATATATCAAAATGAAGTATGAATTTCAAATGGTTTAAAGATTCAAACCAACCAGAATTAAACATATCAAAATGTCTGTTCATATCATTTGAAAAACATGTCATATCTATTGTTAAGAATATATATATTATTCATATCAATAATTATAATATTGTAACTTAGAAATGCACTATAAATGAGATTATACTGTATTACACGGGAATGGAATTTGTAAATTATATGTAAATAAAAATATTAAATTCAATTTATTTAATTGAGCTTGATTAGATGTTTAGTAAATTTACAAATGCTTAAGATTTTAAAGAATTACCTCGAATTTATTATACAAACTAGACTGTAATATTAATATAAGTTTAATTTTAATAATGAAGATTTAAGTAAGTGACCAGGTAAGTATTCGAACTGCACTCTTGTTTGTGTGTTTAATGATTTGATGTTTGAATCCATAATTATATTTGATTTTGAATCGTAATTCTCAAGAGTTTATTATATCAAACAAATGTTGTGATCAATAACTTTGATGTCTGCAGACGTTTCGAGATTCAACTGATCCCTCGTTCACTTCTTGACTTTAGACACAATTATGAGAGTTATCCCAAAACTGAGTCCAAGTCATGTGTTTAGGACCACAGATGTGAAGGTAGGAGAGGAGTAGACATTAGTTTTAGGTAATAATAACTTTAATTACTTAAAACTGTTAAACGTTTTATAACCCAAAAAGACTATTAATGGATACCACTCTGGCATTAAAGAAATCACACATGAAATTAAGCTAACTTTGACATCAAGACTCAAAATTTAATACAAGTCTTACTGTACAAAAGCGTTTACTAATCAAGGATTAGTACTCATATCAAAGATTAAAAATCAGTTTGAAATTAATTTATATAATAGTAGTGTTGAAATAGAATTGAGTCAAAGAATGAAAGAGTAAATGATTGGAATATGAATTTATATCGTGATGTTTAGGAAATAATATTCCAACTTAAAATAAATATATTAAATAAAGATTTAGAGCGAAGAGTCCAGCAAGGTCAATTTATTTAGACTTTTTTCACCAATAATCGCTCTCACAATGGAAGTGTGGCAACCTTAGGATTAAAAAATTGGTTTTTTTCAATTCTAAAATTTAAATTGGCCCAAAA
>JAQFXN010003394.1:0-11031 GCA_034693365.1 Liacarus xylariae | reverse complement strand
TTAATATTGGACTATATGTGGGTAGTCTAGAAAGGCTTCACAAGTAGTCCATTTTCGAATCTCCACGACTTTAGGTCACAAATTGGGTACATAATATGTGCCGTTACTATCGCACATACAGCAAGGGTAGCCAAGGGAGGGAATATAATCTAAATAGGCCCTGATTTTGAGATTTTGCAAAACACCTCTCCCACTGAATTTCTGCACAATTCTCAAAATACTACACCTATGTTCCAGTGACTCGACCGACCTTGGCTACCACTGAAATACAGGTAAAATGTATTTATGTTCTTGCTTTCAATAGTATTATTTTAACAATTATAATTATTACCTGTCTCAAAATCACACCACCCTGGTTGTTCGCATGATTGGCTCAACACTTGTATGTCATCGAATGCAAGAACTGCACTCTCATTTGTAATCATGGCCTCAATTGACACTGTTTCATTCACACCAATGTAGAAATTGTATCGATTGTAAACCCATTGATTCAGCAAATTGTCAACCGATAGATCATAAGTCCATAGAGAGGCTGTTCTCATATTGGGTACTGTAATATCGAATCTGTTCTGGTTTTCTTCAGGACTTCCACCAAAATAAACCCATAATTTTAAACAAATATCCAGTTTATCTTTAGATGTCATTCCGTTTGTAATAGTATAGCTCATTTGGAGCTCTGTTGATGTAGCCCTGTTCACTTTGATGAAATGTCCATCAGCGGCACCTAATGTATGATCGACTGCCGGCAATCGATTAACATTGTCGGTATGCGCTTGTCTCACAAAATCGCCCTGGTTTATTTTCCAGTTGCAAGTGTCAACCTGTTCAATTATTAATTATTCAAATATGATTCTTATAATTTAAAAAGTTAATTTACCTCAAAGTCGCATAACTGCGATGGAGGACAGGTGCCATCAGTATAGGTGATATCGTCCAGACCTACCGTGTCATCACTTTTAGCAATTAGTAACGCATTAAACATCAAATAGTATGGCTGTGCCTGCGCTGGAATATCCACCTGTGCTTTAACCCAATTATTGCTTTGGGGCATACGTTTAATCCATAAAAGCTGTGGATTTCCAGTCAATGAGAAGACATGATTGACATATAGACTGAAATTCGCCGCATCTTTGCCGAAGAGGTGATACCAGAATGTCAGACATTTAGGTCCTGTAGTCGAGGGTTGAGGGTTTGCAGTGATAAGTGTGGCCAAGTTGGTGCCACTCATGCCAGACATGCGTTTGGTGTATATCCAGGTGCCATATCGTGCAGGTGTTGGTCGTAGTTTGGATGTGTGGTCGTGTCCAGGACTTTGATGATCATCTCTTGTTCTTTCCTAAATTATAAAATTATCCAGTATAATTTAATTATATATTAGCTTCTAAATAAAAATCAATAATAATCCGTTTCCCGTAATTTACTCTATTATGACAATACTATTCACAAGAATACAGTAATTAACGGGTAATTGCATATCAATTGCTTCCCGGATATTAAAAAATAATCAACAATTTGTTCAAATAATTAATAATAATTAGTAAAAAATAATCAAAAAATATATCTGCGATATTAATTTGTTCTTAGATGCTCTTGATACACTTTTTAACTAAGCATTTAAGTACTAAATATATTGACAAGTTTGATTTAATGAAAAACTATTTTGATATTATGAATCTTTATGTGCGAGTGGCAAAGATTATTATAAATTTTTACATTAAAGGATCTCTCTACTTGATAACTTCTATATTAACTAACTAATAATCTAAAATAATATTATTTAATTAACAATCTAACCATGGCAATAATTTGTAATATAAAATATTTGTAACTGTACTTGTCAACAAAAACAAATTTCAAAAAATAATAATTTTAAATAACCCAATCAATTTGTTTATCGGATCCAATATCCTTGTCCACCCATCCGCATGTTCCATTCTCGAAATCACAATCCAATGTGGTGTTCAGTGTGGGTCCACTGGCGTCACAGTTGACAAAATTGATTTCATCGATCTCTAAGTCTGCGTACGGATAGCTATTGGTTGTGACCATTGCTTCGCCGCTTATCCTAATTTCCCAACGGGGACTTCCATTACTTCCCAATTCACCTATGCTAACACTATATGACTTCCAGTCTGTGTTTTCAGTTATAACAAGGAGTTCTTTAATGAATTCGATGTTAAACCTGGGTCCGGGTTGACGGAGCTCAATCTTTAATTTGCCCAGTGTGCCTTTTGGATTTAAATGGCGATAAGAAAATGTCATTTTACAATTAGGTCCAGTTGATGACCATTGGGGTGATGATATTTTAGCAGGTAGGTCTGATGTGCCCCCTATTGAAACAATATTTTACAAATTAATAGAAGAATTTAAAAAATAATATAATATTAAATTATTATGCAAAACAATAATGAAGAATATATACTATATATAGATTTCATATTGTTGTGTTAGGGTGGGGTAGTTGGGGGCAAACGAAAATATTCTTCAATGATTAAAATAAATATATTTTTTAAAGTTTTCATTTTAAATAATATATTTTATTTGTTTTCCCTCTTTTACAAACCATATTCTATTTAACTTAAGGTTTAATTAAATATAATAATTATTCTTGCCCATACTGTATATGGGCCATGGGCCAATTATGGGCGACACACAACAAGTAAAAAATTTATATTATAGAGATAATTAATTCTAAAAGTTATTGTAATGAAGTTTAACATAATAAATTTGTGAATCATTGAATATTCTCAATTAATATCTTCCCAATTTCCCAGCTATCAGAACCATTTTATCAATATTATCAACATGCTAGCAAAACAAAATAAATATCCCATTACTTCTTCACTAACCATTAAATAATATGAGCTATATTAATTTACATTATAATCAGGTAACAACACAAACCTCCAATACTATTAATGATCAAATATCCACCATTACTCGCAACATTTGCATCGAAATCAGGTAAATCAGGTGTTGGCAAACCATGCAATTGTTTCACTTCCCAGTGTGCTTTTCCTGCACCAATATTATTCCAACCACACATTGTATTATTATCAAAACTACATGCGCCGCAAAGGGATTCGTCCGATTGGTCGCCACAATCGTCATGAAAATTGCAGATAAGTGACCAATCAATGCACTTCATGTTCGCGCACTGGTATCTCGAAAAGCCAGTGACTGTTTGCTCACAAACATTAGGTGTGGTCACAGTAGGCCCCGGTGTAGTTGTTAACTGACCCGGATTAGCAGTGGATAGTTTACATCCGGGCGATAAAGTGATGTCATCCACAGCTACATAACTAATCATTTTTGAATCTCCATGTTCTTGGAGATAACCTAAAGATCATTTTTAGAAAATATAATCTAGGTCTTTTAAGATTATAATTAGTGAGGTTACAAAATAATCATAATGAGGTATAGATAAAAAAAATTAACTGAGAAAATATATTTTTACCTTTTAATAAAAGTTTAAATGTACTAGGTTGTCCTGTTAAATCAATAACCTTTCTATCGAACGTGAATCGATTTAATGGAAACATTCCGAATACACTTTTCCAAAGATCAGTCACATGGCCTGTATCTAAATTTTGAGCTTGTATATTCAAATTTCCCTCGAGTGTACCATTGCCTTCCATTGTAATCCAGATTGTCATAAAACAATTGGATGTGGGCTCTAGTATTGGCCCATCACTTGTCGATGTGTGATTAATTAACGAATATGACCTCATTGCTAAATAGTGTCCTGTTCTTATCCCTAAAATTATTTTGAGATACAGTAGAAGTAAAATAATAATGTATTGAATATGTCTAACCCTTGGTGTGATCTCTTGTGGGTCCGTCTAATACAGTTGAATAGCCATCAAACAGGTGCCAATCACTCATTACAGCATTCCTTGTCCTACCTCTGCTCCAATCACAGAATCCGTCTTCAAAATCACACCTGGATGCATATAGCGAACAGGTGGATGGCTTCTCATCCGAATTGTCACCGCAATCATCAACAAAATCACACTGGCCATATGTGTCGACGCAATTGCCATTATCGCATTTGAATTCGCCAGGGTGGCATGATTCCTTTTTGTCAATCCGGCAGCCAATCATCATTAAATTGCTTAACGCCACAAATGGGCTCAAGTCATATGTCAGCCCTTGACTGGCTATAAACTTCACACTAAATTTCGTATTTATCCTATCAATAGTGGCCACACCAGTATTCCACTTTCCCTTGGCTATATTCACCACTGCATTGCTGTTAAGGATTTCCACAGATTCTTCACCTGATCTGTCAATTTGTACCGACAGTTGTGATGTATTACCAAAGATATTATATATGAAACGTATATAACAGCCTAATTGTGGGATAAATTTAAAATTCATTAAATATTTGAGCATGTTAGATTTTTTTTTAATAGAGACAACGAAAAATCATTTTCTTTTTTTAAAATTTGTATTTTAAATAATCATCAAGCTAAGTTTAAGGTTATTTCACTCACCGGCAGCTGAGCTCAAAATTGTGGGCGAATGTAATTCTGCATTGACTGCTGTTAAACTGTTGGCTTCAAATGTGCTTGCTACTATGAAATTATTGCTATCATCGTATGCACTCTTAGGACCAATTGTGGAATTGCCGAATCGCCACTGATATGACTTATCGCTCTCACTCACATTACCCGGTTTATAACCGCACAGGTCTTTATTATTGAAAACACATGAACCACAATCCAGTTCATCCAAACCATTGGTGCAATCTTTCACTCCATCACAAACTTTACTTTGAAGTATTGATTCTGTTGGGCCACAATCGAAGGTCGGGTCGGGTTTAACACAATCACCAGTGGTTATAGATATGTCGTCGATAGCAATAATGGCAGTGTTGGAGCCAACGTCTCCTACCTATGAATACATTGAATGATTAACATTTATTTGAAAGGAAACTTTTGGAAAAACAGATTATTAAATATTTAGTGTGCTTGAATTAGTGTAAAAGCTATGCATTTAATTGATCCGGGTATATGCGTAGAATTTTCCCAAAGTGCTGCATGATGCTATTTTATAATATGTGATAATACTAAAAATAGACCTTCACATACCAGATAGAACCACATATTTACTGATGCACTACTCGATGGTTTGGCCGTAACTCTAAACTCTGTCCAATCAGATGTGAGATTCAAACCAGTGATTTCACCGATTTTTATCACTTGAGTATAGTTTTCACTTTGGAATACTTCAAAACGTGGATATGTATTGATATTAGTCTGGGATTGAGCTCTGAATATATAGAATAAACTGAAACAAAATGAACTGTTCTTCGGATCGATGTCGTAGTGATCGGACACCAGCACTGCTCTATCACCCGGAGTTCGGGGTGCGCTCGACCTCATTAACAAATAATTTCCTGTTCTTCTATCCAATGTGTGATCATTTAATGGGTTTAATTGGTTCGGTTCAGACTTATAGTCTCGGGAGTAGACCTCCCATTCGAAATCAGTGTATTTCAGGTCATTTATCATCACTTTCGAACCAACAATCAACTTTGACAGTCTTAGTTTTTCATCCTGGCTTAGTTTTATCGCACTATTTGCTGGTATACTCTCCCACATACAGGTGTCCTTTCGCTACAATTGAAAAAATGATTGATTTATTGTTTGCTAAAATATACCAGTTTATATTATGTAATAACAAAACTTAATTAGAATTTATAAGACGAGCTAGTTTCTTTTTGATTATAGTAAATATTGATTTACCTCGAAATCACATTTCCCTTTTGGTGGACAGGGCTTATCTAATTCAACAATGACGTCATCGATAGCTATTAATCCCTCTTTAGATTCATAAGCGGATACATCGAAAGCCAATTGCCAACTGAGTGTTGACTTAATAGTCATTCGATGCGAATACCAAAGGGGACCCATATTTCCGGTCACTTTCCAAAGGGGAACAGTAGTGACAAAATTCTCTTTTTGAATGTAGACATTAAGTGTTTCATTATTGTTAAGGCCATACATATAATAGGAGAACGTAACACATGTGCCCTGAGTGGGGGGAAAGCTTTTTGACAATATCTTGTAATTGGCCGAGGTTATTTGCGCTATCATATTTAATCCGTGAAAGTCAAGTGCATAGTAATGACCCAGTGTAGTTTTATATGTGTGATCGTATACTTTTACATATGTATCTAATCCTTGATATAAAGTAAAGAATAAATACTTTTCAGCAGGATGATATACAGGTGTGAAACTACAATTGTGTCCGCCTTCGAATGTGCACCTGAATAGTTGAGGGTCTGTTTGTGGACAGAGTCCATACAATGCAGTTATGTCATCGACAGCAATGGTTCCTATTTTGAAAAATATGAAAATATATCAAACAATAATCCATTCTTCCAATAATTAAATGTATTATTTCAGCTTTAACTTGTAGTTTACTATTATTATCCATTAATAATTATCCTTTCTGAAATCTAATGATAGAAATAAGAAATTGTTGCTTATTACCATAGCTAATGCTTGCACTGATGGTGTAAATATAACCGGTACTATTTTCAACAGTCTCGAATTCCAATTGATTCCATTGTTCGTAATGATCTCCTGATCTAATCAATTGACTGGTGATGATATTTTGTGGTGATTTGACGGTAGTATTCAATTGTGCGAATTCAGTTGTTTCCATCCAATACCATAGTGTGAAACAGACCGGACCCTTATAGCCCTGGACTGCATTGTCAGTTATAGTCATTGATGCTGTTCTCTTGGATATGGACTTTTGAGTAAAGTCATCTTGGGAATGTGCTACAAATGCAAATCGACCTGAGCTTGTTTCTAATGTATGGTCAAACCTTGGCATTAAATCATAACTAGCTGACATAAAATAAATTCCATCTGCATTTGTCCAGGATAAATCTTGATCTGATATCCAATTACAGGTGGGCTTTGATTTATCTTCAAAGTTACATGCTAATTCTAGAGCAGATGATGTTGTAGGGAATATTGGTGCCACTGTAGTCAGTGGTGTTTGTGCACAACTACCAGCTCTATATGTGATGTCATCGATGGCCATATATGTTGTGGATTTAGTTGTGGATACAATTATAGAGATTCTGAATGTTTGTGCAGAATTTATATCAATCGTTTGCTTTGACCACTTCCTTTCGATTGCACTAATTTTTGATTGAGGATCATTTTGGTAATTATATACAAATGCTGATTTTAAGATTGTGCCTGACAAATAAATTATAAATTGTAAATTAATGCAGAATTTATGTTATCTGAATATTCTAAATACTTAAAAAAAAGAGATAACTTTATATTATAAATAAACTGGACAAGGTTACAAACAAGCTAAAATGTGTGTTTCAAATTTATTTAAAAATATGAGTAATAAAAAAAATTGACTACTAAAATTTGCCAATCCATCAATAATATTTAAAGATAAGTATTATTTTAATGTTTTAAATTTTAATTAATATATTATATTTAAGAATTTTACCTGTCTGATCCAGCAATGTTATTTGAAATGCATTGGAAGAATCCACAAAACTCAATGGGATATAATAGAATGTGAGGCATGAGGCAGCAGTGGCAGGTACATATTCACTGTTCATTACCATGGTAGATTTGGTGTTTGATTCTAATAGTGTGAAATCAGTGAACATAAACATTCCAGAATCTGGTGATTGTCTATCAAATGGAGGACTTTTAAAATCAACTTTAGTAGCGTTGGCCAATCGACCGATTCCGTGATCCCAAATCCATTCCTTTGCCAGATCTCTAGTCCAGCCACACATGTCTGCATTGAAGTCACAGTCAATTTGTTTTGGACACGTGTTTGTTTCTAGACTTATATCATCAATGTCGATTATTGAATCCTCTGAGTTCGATTTAAAAAGAGATTAAAATTAAAATATTATCATGCTCGTTTTGTTTAAATAGTTGGTTAAGTCCTGGTTTTGTTAAATTAATTATTAAGATTTATTTATTCTTGTTCATCTATATTCTAGAATGGAAATTTAAAGTTTTTAATCTTGAAGATTTTTAATTTCAATTGTTGCATAGTTTCTGGACAATTATTATTTAATAAATAAATCTTACTTGCTCTTATTGCCTTGATAATAATTTGTGCTCCTTTATAAGAACTAAAATCGACAAGTCCTCTGTGCCATAATTTATTTGGATAGGAATAATTTGATTTCCAAATTATATTATCAGCACTGCCAATACCTGGACCAGTTTTTTGTACTTGTATTAGATTATTAGAACTAACGTGTCTCCAAAACCAAAATTTTAGACAATAGTCACCAACGTCATTTAGCACAGGACTGGTGAGCATTGTTACGTCATTTAAATTACCTATATTTATATGAATAATGATTAAATTGATCAGGTTTTATAGTTTTATCTGATATTTGATAGATTGTATTCAATATAAGATTTTAGTTTTATTTTAATCTCATTACTCATTTAGTTTATTGTGAATATTGATAAAACTGACCATGATTCTTACTGGCGTCCACAGAGTTGAAGGATTTAACTTATATGCTTAGATAGTATATTTAATGTAAAAATTGCCCTATGAATATTTTTTGCAAATACGAAGGTGTGGAGGAATAATGAGAGTTGGAAAATACAAATTTATAGCAAATTAATTCACCGCAGAGCTGATCCAGTTATCCGAATGGCAAAATATAAATATCGTTGGAAAGCTTACAATACAGGTTAAATGGCATATAACACAGTCCTGAACATTACCGTCGGCATCAGTCGTTTCTGGACATTTAGCTTAGAGGAGTTATCTGTGCATTATTTGATTATACTTTGCATAAGCTTTCCAACGATACATATACGTTGCCATTCGGATAACTGGATCAGCTCTGCGGCCAATTAATTTGCTATAATTTTGTATTTTCCAACTCTCATTATTCCTCTAAATCTTCGTAAGTTCAAAAAATATTTACAGGGTAATTTTTCATTCAATATACAATCCAAAGATATGAGCTAAATCTGCTAACTTTATATACATTAGCAGACCTCTCATTGTCAGTATATTATTGTGACATCATTTATTATTTTATCAGTAAATAAAATGATTAAATTAGTTAATAATTTTAATATTTATATCTTCAGTAACATTTCAGTAAAGGTCTATTCTAACTATAGATTCAGTAAAAGAAATAAGCAACTAAAAGTTTAAAATGGTGAAAGTAATAAAGTAATAAGCCTTAATAAATTTAATAATAAAAATCTATATTCTTTTCCTTCGAAAGCGGAGATAAAAATAAATTTAATTCACCCCCATATGCTTCCATAAAATGACCAAAATTAGACTCGGTAGAATGATCATATTCATTAATATCAGCAGAGGACTGCCATGTTTTATTATTTGCTTGGGTCAATTTGAAAATATAATTAGCATTAGTGAGTGCTTTACTCGTCCATTGGCATGCTCCACCTTCAAAATCGCACAAGGATGACTGTTCACATTGACCAGCTTTGCCAGCGAACATATCCAGGGCAATAGCGCCACTTCCAGACGCGACATTGAATTTTAACTTAAATTTACATTATTTTAATTATTAAACTTAATTGATCATGTTTAAATAAGATTAGAATTTACATTAAAATTAGAATTTTGTGGTCCAATATTGATATCGTACTTATGCCACATATCACCTGCTGATTCATGTCTTTGCCATATTGTTTGTGTGACGTCTTTAGATATTAATTGCAACTGAATGTCTCGCACACCCTCTCCGTGAATATAGTAGTAAAATGTAAAACAATTCACAATAATTGTTGAACTAATTAATGGAGACACCAAATCAGCAATGTTGTCTTTGTTGTATACTTGAATGAATTTGTCTATAAGAAACAATTAACAAACAGCTACAATGTATATAACTCATTGAACTGTAAGAGTAGAATAATCTGAATATACAGAATAATCAGCATTATATACGAAAAACTAAATGCTTGTTTAATTTTAACATTTGATGCTAGGTTAAGTTAAGGGCAACATTTTTTATACTGATATTACTACTCTTTTAGACTAACCTGTACCAGAGACCGGCTTAATTGCTCCGGTGAACTGTAAACCTGTATACTGACGAGTTTTAAATTCCCACAACGACTTAATAGAGTCTGTGCTTGGCTTCCAATTACAAAACGGTTCCCGGCCATCAAAGTTGCATGCTATTTCGCTGACTGAATTATACTAACTAATTAAAAACAGTATTTTACAATGTTAAAAATAAATTACATGTTAATATTTGTTGACCATTAATGGATTTAAATATGATAGCAATTAAATGGATAAATTCAAACAACATTAACTTAAACATTGCTCTATAAAATTTATTCTTACAGTCTTTACATTATTCTAAACTAAAATAATAAAGTATTCGTATTTTATACAGAATTGACGCAACAAATAAATTCTTGTTTATTTGGTTTAATGTTAAAGGAAAGCGAAATATTGTGAAGTGAGTGATAAGTATTATGTGAAATACTTTAAATGTTTCGGGTATTAATCAGAGATGCAGAAGAGATCTCAACTAACAAATAGTGTCATAGTTATAAACGAAAGTTTATGTGCATAACTGAGGACTTCTTGCAATTATCTGTTGTAGCCTTAATATAAAAAGGATTAAAAGTTAGTCCAATTATTACTGTAGTTCTATACGAACATTAAGTCCTTTTATACTAAGGCTACAACAGATAATTGCACGAAATCCTCGGTTATGTCCCTAAACTTTCGTTTATTTCGGTTATGTCACAAGCACACTCCATTAATTTTAGAATAAAAGCATGATTTTATAAACAAAAATGTACTATTAATGAACATTAGTTATATGTAAAGTTTTCCAGATTTTAAAGTTCCAGAAAAATGCTTTTTTCTTACTAATTAGCTTTGTGCTTTTATATTAGATTAATCTTTAACCGAAAGATTAACATTTATATCAAATAATTCAAAATACAAACTTTGATACAATGACTTTCTATGAGTGACTCGACTTGAATTAAAATTGATATT
>JAQFXN010003393.1:0-11032 GCA_034693365.1 Liacarus xylariae | reverse complement strand
TTATGGAATTCCTCAATACTATACGGTCTGTTATCTGTACTTATTTTATTTATTTTCTGTCAATTTATTACTTTTAATAAAACCCGAAAACTTATGAATATCTCTTTCACTAGAAATCATAGAACAAAATTCTAAATTATGAAAAAATCACAAAATAACCTATAGCGCGCTGTTAACAATAACCGTCAACTTTCTGATCAGTCTATAGAATGAGTGACGAACGTATTGCTAGCAGTAAATTGAAAGCAACTGAGTGCAATATTTGATAAAAAAAGTTTAAATAAATAGACCATACTATTTCAACCAGCGACCTCACGCTACAGTAATGTGAGAACCATACCTACTGAGCTACTTCCGCTCGCAAAAAGATAACAAGCCTATAAACATATAATCTACAATAAATATTCTACGCTCAACAAGTAAATTATTCAGTAATAATTGTGTGATTAATGAGTATCTAATATAATATTATATATGAGCTAAAATATAATGTGTTTAATGATATGTTTTAAGTTACTATTTTATATCATTATTAATGTGGCAATTTCATTTATCAATTCTAAAGCAATAAAATTATCTAATTTTTAATATTTATATTATATTGTCTTATGTTTTGCAAAAGCAGTTAATTGTATTAATTAAACATGTCGAGAGGAGGTGTGGGTCCGGCCGAGAATACCCTTCTGGAATTTAGGCCGGATTCTAATGCTCTCCGCATATCTTATGAAAAAAATATAAAATTCATTTCATTTGTTTTAAACAATTGGATGACAAAGAGTTACTTGCATTTCAAGAATAAATTTGAAACTCTAAGCAAAAGAAAAAATTTCTCATTTCATTGCATTCATTTTCCATATTCTAACTCAATGGCAGATATTTCAAAATGATTCAGGCTATTTGAAAAATCTTACAAATATCATTAATAGTTGAGTGGAGTCTATACTCTTTTTATATTTATTTCATTATTTATAGAACAGAAACTTATGATTAATAATGAAATTAGTAATAGGTTTTGTAAGTAAAGTTAACATGCTAAATATTTTGTTGAGCCTTTGTTCTAACTCATCTAATTAAAAGTAGAGGTATTTGTCATGCCTTTCATTCATCATTTACTAGTCACACATCAAATGTTTGTTAGGCTAAGGTCAAGTACTTTTTGAGGAACAGTTCATCAGTCAAATTAAAGAGTGTTATCTATATAATAGGTGTTAAACAATGATCTGAACCGTCTATAATGGCGATTTCTCAGTAGTGGCGTGGGGTAATTTAATTCTGTAAAAAGCAGAAGGTAGGCGTGAAATTTAAAAGTAGACTTTATTGTGATATATGAACCGTTAAAATCGAATTGCTAGAATTGGTTGAGTGATGAAATGAATCTCAAAATATTTGACAATATCCAAATTTAGGAAATTAATTTTTCAAATTCCCTCATAAATAAATATTAAAAAATTAAAATTTACAATGCAGAATTTTATGAATAATTAATATTTAGATATTTGATTGGCATAAGTTTATTTTAGACATTTGATTTTCTATGACTTTTCATCATTTTCAACAAAATATTGTCTAATTATCAGTCAAATAGAGCAATATGTTAAATTCATCATATTCAACATAGGCTTTCTAATACTTCGATTAATTCGATTTTAATGGTTCATATATCAAAATAAAGTGTTACTTTTCTATAATACTTTTAAATTCCACCCCTTACCCCACACCACCACCCCCACGTATGAGCTGTCACTATGACATTTGTATTTGTAACCGTATCTCGGATATTTCTTATCAGATTAAAATGGATTTTTAGACACGGGTTACGCATTGGTGGATCTTTTACATGCCTTTTACAGAATTAAATTATCCATAGCCTTTGCCGAGAAATCGCCATTTTATAGGGTTCAGATCTTTGTTTAACACCCTTTGCTTATAGGGTTCATTCAAATTAATATTTTGTTTATCGATCACAGCTAGAGCTACAGCTACAGCATAGTCTAATATAAAAACTCAAAGCCAATGAGTAAGAATCAAGCTTATCATCCGTCTCTTTTTAAATGATTCTCGACTGTATCTAGTACATAATTAGTAGAAAGTGGAATATTTTCTAAATACTAGTGGTGCATTTTCAAGGTTTGATAGAGGTTTAAGAAAAATGATTATCATAATTTTATTTTAATTAGTCTTAATTATAAATTATTAGATAGCATTTAAATAATAATAACAGATTGAATTATAGTTGAATAAAATGAATATTTTGAAGTTAATTAGAAATTTCAAAATTTACACTCAATGTTCTCATAGCATTAAAGTGTGTAATAGCCCATCAAGTATTATAACAAAATACTTAATAGTATAATGATTTGATTAGAAAATTACCATCTCACTAGGTAGTTTTCAAAAATAGACTTTCTAGGATCTACATCATATTTCCTGGGTACTTTAATTAAATAAAATACAGAAAACTCTAGACCATGATCAGATACTGATAATGAACCGCTAACATCTATTATTTTAACCAACAATGTAATACTTGGTGCTTGACATTTTGGCATGTGCAGAATTTCGATATCACTTCACAACATTGTCCGCTCATCCTTGTAATCCATAGTCCAAATATGAAATTAATTTATAGTCTTTATAGTAATGAATGCAAAAATGTGCAAATTGTGTAAAATTACATTGATCAACTATATGCTCTAAATTGCATATGAATTGCCTGTTACTATTCATACAAGTGATTAGCTTGAGCTATATAAGGGGTGGCCAAGGGGTGTATAGGATAAATTCACCCCTGATTTCGAAATTTTCAAAATACACCCCCTGACAATTTGCTTCTCCTATTTGCGTTGCTACACCTGTGCCTTTTTCATATTTCAAGATCTTCCACACCCACTGGAATTTTGAGAAATTTTTCCCCTCAATACCCTCTCCCCGAGGTATTGGCATAAAATTCTGTTCACTTTTATCAGTAGATATTGATTTAAAGAAATTAGAAAACAAATTTTAAAATTCGACATGAAATATTTCACTTTAAGAGTAAAATATTTTGCAATTATGTAGAATCAATTGTGCATTACTTTGTTAATTAGATATTTACAGTAATTTATTATTCCAGCATTTCTACAATAATATAGTTTTATGACAATTGATAAATAGCGCCAATATATTGTAGAATTTTAGATTAAATAATTTATAAAATAGAAGATTATTTTAATTAAAACAAATTAATTATAAATAGTTCGACGACAGAATTTAAATTACTTGTCTTATAAACAACACTTATTCCTTCAAATGGCAAAATGTAACTATAAGTTCTAAATAGTTTCAATGTGCTCTCTAATATCTATGTTTTCACTAAAGTTTAGCTTGTACAAAATTAATTTTTCACATTAAAGTGTTCTCTGTTTGTTAGATAACATCTGGTCCGGAATATCTGGAATTGAAAATAGAGTTAATTTCTAAATGCCCAATACAAGTGATCTCATTTGGTTGCACTCGCAATTAGGACTTGTAGTTTGTCGTTTGGGAATGTGAGAGAATTTTATATCTATTTGGGCGATGACTAAAACGGCATGGGCACTGGCACCGGTGCCGATTTTAAAGCGGTGCTTGTAAAAAAGCAGCGCTCAGGCACCGGCACCAAAGTTAGAATTCAATTCTCAATTATGGAACATCAGCTTACCGTAGAGCTGATCCAGTTTTTCGAATTAATAAAAAAATAATCCTTCTTCGGTAAATGGCCAGATCTGACCTGATGCCGACGGTATTGGTCAGGACTGTATCATATGCCGTTCAAATTGTCTTGGTGTGAACTTTCCAACGATATATATATTGGGTGAATAGGATAACAGGTTGAGCTATACTGTGCGCTAATTTGTCCAAATTTAGTATTTTCAAACCCTAATAATTTCCCTAAATCTTCGAAATTGTAAAAAATATTCAGAGGTTATTATTTTCATTCAATATGCTATCAAACCATATGAGTTAAATCATTCAACTCCGTGGACCTCAGACTGTCCCTCATGGTAAGCGTAAGCTTCACAACGATATATATATTGGGTGAATCAGATAACAGGTTGAGCTACACTGTACGCCAATTTGTCCAAATTTTTTATTTTCAAACCCTCATTATTCCCTTAACCTTCGTAATTGCAAAAAATATTCACTGGTTAATTTTTCATTCAATATGCTATCAAACCATATTAGATAAATCAAACAAATCCATGGACGTCAGACAGCCTCTCATGGTTAGTAAAAGTAAAAATTAAAATAATTATAATTGGTTTGGCTGTACTTATGGGTTATTATAATTTTATCGAATTTCGTCTTCCATTAAATCAGAATCGAACTCATTAATAACGTTATTAGAACCAGTGACAAGCACAGATCGATTTTGAATTTTTCGAAAACATAAATTTATGAATTGAGATCAATTTATACTTAATTACTAATTCTGTCCCCAAATTGTTTCAGAATTATCACTATATTTTTAAATATTGTCCCAGTATTAGGCATTCTACTCGCAATCAAATAGATATTATATAAACATTAATTTATAATACATTTTTCATTCATTCATTCATTCAAACCCATAAGATTACAGTCCAGAAAAGAGTAGTAATATTTTAATTCGAAGGAAATGAATATTAACTTTCTAATATAATTAATTGTAATAATTTGAAAATTATGCAAAAAAACAAATCAATATGGATATGGAGTAGAAAAAAGGAATTCACTACGTATTGGATCAAAGTGTTTAATCGCTATTTAAATCACACCAATTTTAAAATAAAGACATAATAAAATAAAAAATTATCACGGAAGTCTCCCGTGCCCATACGCATTGTTATTCTAATTATAATATTTTAAAGATTTTCTAGTAAAGGTGCTTTACTGTACGTAACAAATGATAATATTCAGGTTATAAATGATAATATTCAATTAATGCTCTATTTATAAATAACAGTTTGGTATTGTATTAAATTTTCGTTGCAAAGTATATAAATGTTTAATATTTACTTTAAATAACTGATTAAAGTTTGTTAAATTTTAATGAAAAATGAGTTGAAATATATGCAACTGTATTATATAAATCTACAAAAATTATATTCATTTTTGTATTTCGCAGCGAATTGTTGATACAATACCAAACTGTAAATTATAAATAGAGTATTAATTGAATATTATCATTTGTTACGTACAGTAAAGAACCTGTACTAGAAAATCTTTAAAATATTGTTACTTGCTTATCAGTGCGTATGGGCCCGGGGGATTTCCACAAATTTTTTTTAATCAATTATAGCTTTATTTTAAAATTGGTGTGGTTTAAAACGCGATTAAACACTTTGATCCAATACGTAGTAATAGAAAATTTTCAAAAAATTATATCTCATTTCCTTGGACCCATTTGGGCTATTATTTTGGGAAATTATTTAAGACATTTTGAAGTTAATTTTCATACTAGTTAGAATACGATAGCAATTTTACACTTCGCAAACTATAGGAGTAAATACAAACTAATTTAGCTGAATTCAACAAAATTTTGCTGAACTAAATTGATAAATAATAAAGTTGGAGACAAAAGTTGGGGATTCTATTTATTGGATATAGCCGGAAAACTAAGCAAAATGATTTATTTATTTTTTGCATGAAATGTAGAAGAATTTCCGGAAAAATGATTTTTTTTATGCATTTGCCAGTGTAAGAATGGAGAGATATGTCTTATAAAAACAAAACCAGTTGATATTTTTGATTCTAAATTCGTGAAAATCATTTTTGTCAAAAATAAGAAGATACGTGTTTTTAGGAAAAAAAATTAATTGATACTTCCTCCATGATAATTTTTGAATTTCTTAAAATTTGTGTAAATCTCTTAGTTTTAATAAATTTATATTTAACAATTTCATATTTTTAAAGTAAGTAAGTATTATAATTGTTTGATGAAATATTTCCCATATAAGGATAAGTAACAGCACTATAATATCGTATACAGTATATAAACCAGTCAACTGGAATTATAAAATCACATATCTAGAGTAATTTATTTCATTTAATAGAAAAATTATCATTTAATTTTATGTTTAATTGCTTAATTTATTAATTAAATTGGCTAGCAACACAACATAAGTTATATTGTTTAAAGATGAATTGTCATATGGTGTAGTTATCCCATTGTGAGATTGCTAAATTACCGTTGATGACCACAAAAAAACATTTTTATCAGCGCCAGATATTTGTTATTGTGAAAATTAATTGATAATATATAATCTGAATATAGATGTCAGGATGTGTTGTAACTGTAAGATGAAATGAAAAATATACTAAACATTAATAAAATACATCCAATTTTAATATTTGTATTCTATAAATATAATTTTATAAATAATTTTTTAAAAATATACAGTATTACAGTTATTTGTTATAAACACCATAAAAATATATTACATAAAATCATTGATTTTACAAGTTGAAAGAAGTTAATTTTTTCAAAATAAAATGGATATATAATTTATTCATAAAAAGAAAGCTATTTCATCAAGTTTTTACCAATGTCAATAGTTGATTAATGATCTTATTTGAAATTTATAATTCTGGTTAATTTGTTATATGCAAGCGATTATAAATACGAAAAATCGTAATGTTACTTGTTAAAACATAAATTTATAGAATTTTATATTCAGCGAATCTGTAAAGAAAATGTTTATAAGACAAGAATGTTCACCGCAATAGTTATTCATTTATACATACTGCCTTAAATATTTTTATTTTATCAGATTGCAAAATCAATTTAGCAAGACATGCTCATTAATATGCTAAATAATTGATATTTTAATCATTTAAATAAATTTGCGTTTTATTGAGAAATCATTTTTATTGTTGATTAAGATATAAATCATGACTTTATTTCTCATTAATTTAATTTGATTTTATTACTAAAATATAATCATATCATATGTTATATAACCTGTCCTTGAATTAGTTGTAACATTAGGTTCAATGGCTGTTAACTTCACGATTGGACTGAAAGATAAAAAATAATTTGAAAAATAAGGTCGATATACGACCACGAGTGCAGTCACCGTCGAAGACAACACCAGTGAAGCCACCCCTCCCCGCGCCGACTTCATGCTCTATAATAGGTCAAGGGAGCCGCTCATTCGATCCCCTTCTCACAAGCCATACCCTAGACTGAACTCTCATTCAGTACTTCAGCGGACGAACCACTCCGAGTACCGTCAGCTTCACCGAAGCCGACGTACGATTACGGGTGTCGTCGTGTCGTCGCCTGAAGAAAGACTCGGACCGTATCCGAGGCCGACCACCGTCTCAGGGTTGGAGCAGATGCGAGCCCAGAATACCCCACTGGTATATCCGGAGCAATGTCGGAAAACTCACTGTACGCCCCATATGGGTATACCAACCGCCCCCACCAGTGACCCCTACTTTACAGATATAATATTTTGATCTCACTTTGGATCTAATTTATGGTTTCACCACTTTTTTCTGTTCCTTGGATTATTTTAATCTACAAAATTTGGTTGAACAGGAGCTAATTTAAACCAATTCTGCTTGGATATCAGTTTCCACTCTTATTTATATTCATCACTCAAACAACAACTTTCACTTTTAAGTACCACTTTCTTCATGGGTTCGAACCGTTGACAAACAATGACAAATTGTATATAACAAGAATACATTACATGAACTATTATGTCAAATAATAATGTTTTATATTGGGATAATTTCGAAAATTTATGGATCTGAAATTTTTATATTTGACCAGTCTAATTTTTAAGAGAACATAAAATGACACATTATTACAGTCCATATTTCTACCTGTTGTGCTTTTTGAGTCATTAGTATTTTAAAATTTGATTTACTAATAAATTAGGCCAACAATTAGATTTTCAAAGATTCATTTACCCCCCACCACCTAGATCAAAAAAATTCGGAAAAATAATTGATGGCTTAATGTCAGGTAAGGTTGCTTTTAAGTTGGGTGGAGTTCATAAGTTATTTTGGCATGATAAATTGGTATTCGCTGTCCCAAAATATATGCGCTAAAATGCTATTTCGAGATAAATAAAACTAACAAATTGGAGCAATTGAGTCATTGATCCTGACTTAGTGACACATTTTGAAACTAGTGGTAATAATTATATTTTCAAACTCGAATAGTCGATAGTTTTTGAGATAAGATGACAAATCAGAAATACATTTGATTTTAAATATTCGTATTTAAAAAAAAATAAAAATTAATTTCTCGAAAAATATCACAAATAGTAATATGGTTCCAATATGTTATTTTATGATCTATGTAAATTGAGATTGATCAATGCCAAAAGTTGGAGATCGACAAATCAACAAAATATTAAGAATATTGAAATTAAATTTGCATCCAGTTATATTTATATTTAAAATTTTACTGTTTTCAGACAAAATATTATTTTTCGTCAATTTAAAGTTTTTTAAAAAAGATAATTGACCATAATTTTAACAATTGAATATTATTCTGCAACATTTGTTATTCTGTGATGAATTCTCAATAGTAATAAAGTAATTTATTTATAGTTTAGATTCTAAAAGATAATTATAACTTTTATAAACTACAAATTATATACTCGTGATATAATTCAAGCTCATTTGTAGATCAAGATGAAATTTGCTAAAATAGTTTTAAAAATTATTAATATTCGCTAGGCTTTTAGCCTGAATCATATGCAATAGAAATTGTTTTTAAATGTTCAAGTTAAAATTTTTTATAATGATTTGGTGATATGGCATGGTTTGGTGAACGCTTCTGGAAAAGTAGCCAAAACGGGTTCTTTTCTTGTTTTGACCTGATGCATTCTTTTCTGTCCTGCAATTACAATACAAAGTGTCATCCTGTCCTGTCCTGTCCTGTCCTGTCTCGTTCCATATCATAAAAGCTAAAACACAAACAAACAATAATTCATATTTTAGTTATAAACAACGCTTTTATTTTAGTGTGCATTTTATTCCAGTATTATATCGTAATAAACCATCTTTTTAATAATTTAAAAGCTTAGAAAACTTTACTGCTTATAAGTTGTAGTAAAGTCATATTAGACTATCTAAAGTTTTCTTGTCTTGTTGAATTCTTGGTCTTGTATAGGAACAGGATAAAACAATATAATATATCTGTCAAAATTATCAGAAAAGGACAGGAACAGAATGGAGTCTATCTGAAAATTTTATAAATTCTCTCATCGATTGATAGGAGACTTTTTAAAATTTTTGAAATATTTATATGACTTACTCTGGAAGTGACCCAAATTGAAAATCATTTTCTTGATTTTATAAGCTAAGAATGAAGAATAAACCATGCTGATATTTTTACAATTAATAAAATGTGTGAATGCGCGTGACAAAAGAATTTTTTAAACTTGTACTCTTAACTGAATTATACTGTACATTTTTAAACTGCTTGTAAAACTTTAATTCTAAATTAGTTTTTAATATATGAAAGTCTACAAAACCACTCATCAATTCGTATATACTGTATATGTGTTGATGATTTAGTTTTGTTGACTTTCCTATAGAAAATATATTTTATCTTAAAAAATAGGAAACTATTAATTAAAATTTTATTAAAACTACAAGATTTACTCGAATTTTGCACAATTCAAAAATCGCCTTGGCCAAAGTATAATTTAATTATTTTTCAAAAACACGTATCTTCTTTTTTTTGACAAAGATTATTTTCACTAAGTTGGAATAAAGAAAATCAACTAGTTTTGTTTTCATGAATCATACCTGTCCATTCTTACCCAGGTCAATGTACAAAAAAATCATCTTGAGAAAATTTTTTTTTAATTTTTTCTACATTTCACAAGGAGGATTGGGCAATCTGCTAACGCGATATGGGAATTCTGGTTATTGTATTATATCAATACATCATGTGAAAAAGGTGAAAAATTTTCTAGCTGCTAGTGATGCATTTTCAGGGTTTGGTAGGGGTTTATGCGAAATGATTATTTTAGTTTTACTAGTTATTTGAATTGAACTCTGATCATAAATTTTTAGGTAGCATCTAAATATATGGGTAGACTTAGTTCAATGAGATGAATACTTTGGCACTAATTTTAATTTTTAAAATTGCTCCTGAATTTTCACCTTGAAATTAAATTTGTCATATCTCATCCAATATGGTATCAAAATGATCATCTCAATGAGTAGGTTTCAAATATATATATATATAACTTTCTAGGATCAACATCATGTTTCTTTAGTAATTCAATTAAATAATATTACAGAACAACTCATTTAACCGATCGTCAAACCCTGAGAACACATCACTAGCAGCTAGTACTTTAACAAATATTGTACTACTTTGTGCTTAATATTTTGGCATGTGCAGAATTTTGATATCGCGTTGGCAGATTATCCACTCATCCTTGCCATACAAAAATAAATAAATAAATTTTCTTAGATCAAGGGATAGGTCCATTAAATAGCTACCCTAGCTTTTGTCTCCAACTGTATCTTGAACCGTTTTTATGTTGTTTCAATTCTATGACCGAAGAAACTTTTTGAAACCTTATAAAAGCATCGTTTACAATGACAATATGAATTAATTGTGTTTTAACTTTTCTAATTATAGAACAGGACAGTACAAGAAGAGTCCTTATATGAACAAGATAAGAAAAAGTTCTTGCCATGATTAAGAAGTGTTTTCTAGTATAAAGTAGTAAATTGAGAAAGACGCATTCAAACTTAACGCATAAAATTATACCTAATATAAACATTTTCTTGTTAAATCAAAAAGACGATTTGAGAGTGGGCAGGTAAATTTCAGAACACAAGGAGGTCCAGATATTTGAAATCGCGACTGAAAATCTACAACCCTATTTTTAAGTTAATATATAGTCAAGTTTTGTTATCTTGAGTGTACATAATTATTAAAGTTAATTATTAACTTTAAGTGCAGTATAACTTAAGATGCGGTCAGGAATCAAGCAGTCAATTTTCATTGTTATGGTGCGCGCTTGTTGTAAGTTTGTTCTTTCTGAAC
>JAQFXN010003392.1:0-11033 GCA_034693365.1 Liacarus xylariae | reverse complement strand
GTTATTGTTTGAATCATATATCATTATGTGATAATCATTATTTGATTCTGTGTCTATCATTTTCTAACTTTGACATCCCCTTTCCTTTATAGGTGTATATTTTGGCTATGCGCTCTCCTATAGGTATTCCCTAATCTTAATGAAGAAGAACTATTAACTATTCAATTTAATTTTAATAGTATTGCTGAAGTAATGTTAGTACAATCTTTTATTCTTTATATCATTTCAATTATTAAAATTTATTTTTCAAAATTATCGAATTTTGAGCAAGAATCTTATTTCGAATAGGATATTGGATATAAAATACTATCCTGATAATGTATTTAAGATAATAAATGCTTTTTTAAATAAATAAAGTGTTATTAAAATAAAAATTGAACTAATTTTGTGTATTATAAGACTTTTGTGCTGTACAGTACATTGTATTATACAAAGTATCAAAAAATTTGTATTTTGCCAAACCTAGCAATAAATGACTATTTTGAAGAAACCCTTCCCTGTACCCTTCTTGTTCAAAATTGGCGAAATCCGCTATTTTACCCTCCTCTCAAATCCTCCTAGGCTCCAACCGAAAAAATATCCCACTGACATTTTCTAGTCTGAACATCCCTTATATAAATCCACAAGGGGAGAGGACCTCTTTTCTTCATCACATACACCCCCCGTATTTTGAAGATTTTTGGAGACATGGAAGATATTTTTGCTATTTTCAATTAAATATATAAAAATCATTTGAAACTTTGTTCAAAGAATGAAACCCGTAATTCTATTCTTCCACTCCTCCTCCCCCTCTCCTCTAACCCCCTCTGCCTCTACAATCAGGTGCCTTCGATGATGACGTACTGAGCGAAGAGCACTCTGGGTTTGATGAGCCGATGTAGAGTTGGCGCCCAAAGGCATTCGCGTGAATAGCGTTGAGTAAGACTTTTCACTTTCATTGCCTCTCATTATCTTCCAGTCCCGCACTCACCCGAACCCCTCTTCTCAATTAGGGCGGTCTGAGCGAAGAGAACCCGCAGGAAATCGCCAAAACCACTCTCAACCGAATGCGCAAATTCGGCCAAATCGAGGACATCGCCAACGCCATTGTCCTCCTGTGGTCGGGGAAGTGGTCGTTCATCACCGGATCTGTTCTGCCGACAAATCTGAACTTTTCTTAAGAACTTTTTGTAAAAACTTCTTTTAAAGACTTTTTCTATAATTTTTTTGATTAATAATAAAACGCTTTTCAAAAATACTGTGATTTCTCTCTCAAAACATATCGGATTTCAATGAATGAACGAGTGATTGAAAAATGGCTCAAATCTGCACACATTTATGCATTTCTCTTGTTTTCATCCAACTCTTCATCTTCAGTCCCACTCACGGTATTATCATTACTCTCTTCTCCCACTCGTCTCACAAACTCTTGTAATTCACAGAAAACCCCTTAATTGTGGTCAACAAACCCCAGAAGTGTGGGCCCAACACTCCTGCGGGGAAGTGCGCCAAAGCGGCCATAATTCGCGGCCAGACCTCCATCGGTCTGCCGTCCGTCTGCTACAACCGTGTGGACCCGGGGCCGTGCGGTCGGGACCTGATTCGGGTGTATTACGACTGGAAGACGAATCGCTGCAAACACTTCTCCTATTCGGGTATTCATTTCCATAGCAACCATACCTATAGTCATACTGTAATAAGCGGTACATTACTATTACTAAGGGTGCGGAGGAAACGCCAATCGGTTCGTCTCCATCAAGAACTGCTACCACATCTGCAACCCGGGCTACAGGACCAGAGTTGTGGCGCACAAGGGGGACGAGGGCATCAAGGAGGTGGAGGAGGAGAAGGCGGCGCCGGAGCGTAAGAAAGTGAAACTGAACGTCACATCCGTTCAACAGATAGAGGTTGAGATGAGATAATAGGAGAAGAATCTGAAGAATCATTAATTAATTAATTATTATTTTTATTATTTAATTGTCTTTTATTTGTTATTTATTTCTTATAAGTCGTGAAAATAAAGCCCTCCTTTCTAATCGCCTGAGGCTTGTATTCGCCCTCCCGGGTCACCAAAAACCCGCCCCAAACCGTGTAGTTCTCGTGCTGAATGTTGCGCAGAATGCCGTGCGCAGAGTGCACAGGACGTCCTCTTCGGTCCACGAAAGCGGCGGAACTGTAGTCAAAACAAACAAACAAACATCAGATATGCCCCCATTCCTCTCCCCTCCCCTACTCACTCCTCTCCCATGGGTCCGGCGGCCAGCGTCTGCGCAGGTGCGTCACCGGCAATGTCTCTCCTCCTCCTCCTCCTCCTGCGCGCTCCGGAAGTGGTTGTGCTCTCTGGCAAAGTGGCAGTCGTGGTCTCTGTGCGCGTTTCCTCGGTAATGGTGTCCGCACTTGTAGTCGATTTAGTAGTAGTAGTGGTGGAGGAGGCAGTGGTGGAAGCAGTGGTTGAGGCAGTGGTGTTGGTCTCTGTTGTGGTCTCTGTTGTGGTCTCTGTTGTGGTCTCTGTTGTGGTCTCTGTTGTTGTATTTCTCTTCTTTGGCTTCCAATCGACTGAAAGAAATCAATGTTTGAAACGACAGAAAAATGAGTTCAAAATGAGATTCAAATCAAATACCGAGAGATTCGGGAGCGGCGGCGGCGGCGGTGGCCACTGCGGGCGCACTACTGCTGTCGCGGTTCTGTCCATTAGAGCCCAGATTAATGAATCGCTGTCTATAGAAGGGGTGACAGAGTTTGTAGCAGTTCTTCACCGAAACGAATCGATTGGCGTTTCCGCCGCAACCACTGTAGCTGAACGCCTTGCACGTGTAGGTGCGCGAGTCATAGAAGATGCGGATCAGGTCCTGACTGCAGGGGCCCGGGTCCACCTTGTTGAAGCAGGCGGCCGGGATGCCGATGTGCGACTGTCCCCGCAATACACTCGCCTGACCACAGACGGCCGGATCGGCTCCCGGACCGCCACAGGCCGACGAGGACCCGGTCAGGGCTTTGGCGCAGGCGGACGAGTCTGATCCCTGGCCACAGCGGCTTTGGTCGGAAACGACCACTTCTGGACGGAGAGGGAGAGAGAGATAATTAATATGTGGATGACTTCCCGTTCCTTTCTTCTTCTTCTTCTTCTTCTTGTTATTCGACTTACGATTTGTTTGGAAGACTATTAGTGCAATAGTAGTAGTGATGATCACTGAAGGCGGCATTGATTACAATAACAACAATAAAGTTCTAATAAAGCTCTAATGACTGACTGAATGATAACAAATAGCAGAAAATGTTTTGAAAACTTTCTTTCATTGAAAGCAAATCTGTTTTCATTTCCTTTCCTTTCCTTTCCTTCACCTCTACTCCAATCACTGCAACCAATCACAGTCTCTGTTCAACAATTGTCTCGTCACGTGACTCCCAATCTCTGGATCAACGAGTGGAGACGAAATCCAAGAATCTTTTTGTTTTTAGCAGAATTCAAGAGAATATTCTTGATTTTTGTGTCTCTTTTTGTTCATTAAATTGTTTGTGATTTCTCTCAAACGAACTTCAAATAAATGTCTCAAATGTATGGAATTTTATGTTTATAAAAGTTTTGCTCTAAAATAGAAAGTCCATCGGAATAATTGGTCACTATTCCAGCTCAGGATCATTACATCTCATATATTGCGTCAGGATGACAATTGTAATACTTTCAAGCAGGAACAGTTTCCTGATTTGAGATTCCAAATAAGAATTCATTTCAGAGATTTCAAACACATTTATTGTCTGAAAGGAGAGGACAATGTGTCAAAGGGATGATTTCTTCCGATACTTGTGGCCCAGTAGTGCTTCTTCTCCTGTTAAAGATGAACTTTAGAGCCTTCTAACAATGCAAGGAATATGAGAGACGACTAAAATTTGGGTTTTTTTTGGAGTCGAAAACATAAATTGGTCCTAAATATGTTATGCAAAATATTAGTTGTCCAACCATTTCTAGCCACCCTTGGGAGGGGTTCGAAATATAACGTGAAATATAACGTATTACTGCCTTTAATTCTTGATAGTAAAAATTTGTAGTCTATTAAAAATTCACAGTTTCTTATTTTATTTAAAAATTTTTAATTGGTATATAAATTCATATAATAATATGTAATTTATTTATCACAGTTTCAGAAATTTTCATTCAAAATTAATAACCTATATAAATTTTTGTATTAAACAGATTTATCGATTTCGAATTCTCGAGTTTCACCAATCTCATTCGCACATGTTAAAACAAGTGTTAGTATTTTCAAACTCGAATATTATACAATTTTTCTGATTTTAAGCTAATCTCGAAAACCATTTAATTGTCGAGTTTGAAAATATTTGCAATATATATATATATATATATATATATAGCTTCAGAATATGCTATTTAGTCTGTATTCTTAGAAATTTCCAAGTTGCAATAACGTGCAGATATTGAGAAAAAGAAAACGAGTTATAAAGCCATCAAAAGACAAACCCATTCAAGGCTTTGATTGCACTCATGACTCGCGCTTCGAATAGTGACAGGAATGCTATCCTAAAAAGCACTGAATTGTCGATTGAGAGACGCTTTTATATACAGTGAGAGAGAGAGAGAGAGAGAGACTTGTTGTGACGTTTGTGTTGAGAGTTGTTTACAAACAATGTTTTGGTCATTAAATACTAAAGACATTTAAACTTTAAAGGGATTAAAGAGACTATTGAAGGGATGTTTGTTTCGCCACAAACTCTGCGCCAACACTGTCTCGAGTGGATCCGGAAGAACATCACTTCAGCCGACACTTGGGTGGAGACCCACACGTGTCCTCCCGTTACGGGACATCTGCTCGAAGAGCTCCTGCACTCTCTGTCCCGAACTGGAAAGGTTTGAATTGAAAACTTAAATGAAATTTCTATTGAAATCAAATTTAAAAGGTTTTGAATATAAACTCAATTGAATTGAAGACTAGTTTTGAGAGGAATTGAAAGATTCAGTCATTCATTAATAGAGAGTTTAATTAAGGACTGAATTGTAAACTAATATGAATTCAAACAAAACTAGTTTTGAACGATTGCTAAACCAATTGATTGACTTTTTTTCATTTTTCAATCCCGAGCTGTCGGACGACGTTCTCCTGCGGCCGCTCTTCGACAGCAGTTCCACTCAATTGAGGTTCGTCTCCATTCCCGACGCCTCCCGACTCACCATCAGAGGTCTGCGCGCTCTCAAGACGCACCGCATCGAGGAGTTGGAGGTCTCGGGACTGTCGAAGTGCACCATCAATGAGCTGATTGGCTGTTTGGGCGAACTCTCGCTACAGAGACTCCGATCCCTCAACGTCTCGCGCTCTGCCTTCACGGCCAGCAATAAAGTTATTAGTGATTAATCAAAACAATAACGAGTCTTAATATGAATTATGATTTGCTTTCAGTTCTGTGTTGTCGTCGGTCTCGCGAAACTCCAATCCCTGCGCGCTCTCGACGTCTCGCACACGGAGTTCAACCATCACGGGCTCGAGATAGTGGTCGAAGACTTGCCGCACTTGGAGTGCCTGAATATCTCGGGGACGCGCGTGCGAGACATCACTCCTCTGCGCAAATGCAAACACAGACTCCAATGGCTGTCAATGTATAACCTCTTGAAGACAGGAGGAGAGGAGTCATCAATAGAAGTGTCCGTTTTGACCGAATTGACTCAATTGGTCCATTTGGACATCTCGGACGACAGGGACAACCCGCTGGACATGCTCTCCCACTCCCACCAGGACTCCCACTCCATAACCACTCAACTCCTGCGCCACCCGAACCAATTCCGCCGCCTCCAGAGTCTGGACATCTCGGGCCGGGAGGGCATCGATGCGCGCGAACTCAAGAGATTCCTCTTAGAGAAGGAGTCTTCAGAGGACAGCCAATCGCTGCGCTTCCTCGGACTCATGCAGTGCTCCCTGGCCTTCGACGAACTGATCCTCTCCGCCCCTGAGTGGTACCCCACGGAACTGGTGGTCAGCGGGAACGCCACCGAAGCGCAGATCAAGGAGTCGTTGCGGCGGTACGGGAGGCACAGGGCCGCTTTCGTGCAGAAGTCCCGTATGTTTAATCAAAGCACTAATGATTCTGTGCTTAAATCGAAATTTTTATTTAATTTTCTAAATAGTAATCAATTAATTGTAATAATAATTGTAAAAAGAGTTCACTTTTCTATTGGATTCTTGAGAAATGTCTGAACAATCGTTTAACACTTTTTTCTCCGATTTTTAAACACTTTTCTCGCAAACAATCATTTGATTGAAAACTTATAGAAAAAGTGATTTCTTTTAATGCTTTTCTACTGTTTTCTCATTTCTTAAAAACTTTTTATTCAAGTCTTGTTTAACTTTATTTCTGACGTCATTTCTCTGTCTCGCGCCTAGTCTTCCACTTATACAACTACACTCTGACATATTCGGAGCCGAGGAGTGACCTCATTGAGCTGATCTGCGGACCGATGCGCGCACACGACAAACTGATCGCCATTCAGATGGCGGCCACCGCCTGCCTCTACAACCTGACCAAGGTAGGGGAGGGAACTGTTCCAATTGGAATTTAGAGATAAAACTATTTTTTGTTCATTAGATTCGAGACTATTATTGGGTATTATTAGGTGTTATTAATTGAAACCAAAAATACTTTTTTACACTTTTTATACATTTTTTCCGATAAATAAGTCATTAATTAATAATTAATGAAACAATTAATACTAAAATTTGATCTTTATTTCGCCAAAAGAACGACTTGGGCGACCACATCCACCCGAGGACACTGAGGCGAGTGGTGGAGGTGACGCTGCACGCGATGCACACCTTCCCGAACCACCAGCAGCTGCAGAAGAACGCCCTCCTGACCCTCTGCTCCGTGAGTTGAATCTCCTGTTTGTTAATTGAAAACATTATTAATTGTGACGGCATTTCTGTACAATAATTTCGGTAATTGTCTTCTCTATTCTTCTTCCTCTTGAGGACCGTATTCTCCAAGACGTCTCGTTCGACCGCTTCCACTGCACGCAACTGGTTCTGGACTCTCTGGTGCAGTTCAAGGAGACGGCGATGAACAGGATGGCAGTGGCCATCTGCTCCATTCTGGCTGCCAAGATCTCCACTCACGAGACATCTTCGTTGGGCGCGCGACCCGTCTATATGGAGGCTCTGCTGGAGATCGTGAGGTCACGTGTGTCAGTGGGCGGAGAGAATGACATAATGCTGAGGTATTTCTTTTTGAATACTTTTAAAGTGAGAGAAAACAGGATTTTCTGGAATTTTTTATTTAATGTTTTATAATTCAACGCATTATTTGACGTAATTTCTGTTGAGGTTCACGCTCTCCGCCCTCTGGAACCTGACGGACGAGTCGCCCAAGACGTGCGAAATGTTCCTCAACAAGGACGGAATGGAACTGTACCTCCTGGTGCTCAAAGTATACAACTATTAATTAATGTTTCTCTCAATCTTTTCTCTAATTCTGTTCTCTTATAGGAGTTCGAGGAAGAAAGTGCGGTCGAGACCAAAGTCCTCGGCCTAATCAACAACATCGCCGAAGTGCCGCATCTCAGACACCACCTCATGAACGAACACTTCCTCTCTGTCCTCAGGTTTGGCCTCTTTGTCCCACAAGACCACTCCTCCTAATCACTCTTTCTCTCCTCCTATAGACGTCTGATGCGGTCCCCGAAGATCGACGTGTCCTACTTCGCCGCCGGCATCTTCGCGCACCTGTGCTGCGACGGCAGGAAGAGTTGGTCCTATTCTGACATCGATTTGAATACCGTTTTGGAAGAACTCGTAAATCAAAACAATCTTTCTTTTGGGGTCACCTCTCAGGGGGAGGGGAGTGGGGGGGCTCTACTGGTGGATTGGTGTGGGAATTGGCAATTGGAAACACTTTTGACTTCCTATCCTCTGCTCTGTTATTAATTGTGTTTTAAAACTCCTCTCTCTTTCTCTCTCTTCAGGTGAATGTGGTGTTGGAGTGGAAGACACCCGACATCGAGATGGGTATGAGATTTGTGTGAATCTTCTCTTCAAATTGTATTTTATTCTGATCCCAACAGTGGCCTACCGTTCCTTCCTGCCCTTCATTCCGCTCTTGAACTGCTTTGACTCGCCGGCCGTGCAGTTGTGGGCCATTTGGGCCATACATCACGTGTGCTCTAAAAACCGTAAACAAAAGTTCTAAAAAACTTTTCCTAAAACTTCTATTCTTTAGAACTCTTTTGTCTCTCAATCGCAGCCAAACGTTACTGTGAAATGTTGGTGGAGGAGAACGGGGCCAAAACCATCAGAACCATTGTGGAGGAGACGGAGGGGGAGGAGGAGTCGTCGCTCAAGACCTACTGCCGACAGACGCTGGAAGTGGTCAGAAGGGAATTTCCGAATTTTATTTATTAATTTTTTGTTGTTTTCTTTAAAGTATTTTATTTAATGTTTTTTTTCTAATTTTAATTATAATTAAAATTGATTTTCGGTTTCTTTTCGCTATTTATTGATTGCTTTCTCTATTCTCTATAGAGAGCTGTGAATACTGTTTACGTAATTAATAAAAACACTGTTTATAAACAATTATTATTATCTCTTCTTCTTTAATGTAAACGAAGATAAGACTTGTTTAGAATCAATAGTTTGTTTAGAAATGCCTTTCGTTTCTCACGAATGAAATGAAATGAAGTCTTTTGACACTCTTTTGGTTCGATTTCTTCTCCTCTCTTCACTCGTTGTCTCACTTTTGGTCACATTTTGGCTTCTGTTCGAAACCATCAAAACATATCAACAAATCAATGGACAAATCGAAGACTATCTCCAGAAATCTCTTCTTCTAATGTCAAACACCACTGAATTGACAATCGATGAGACGATCGACTCAATGCTCGACAAAAGTATTTTTCACAACTTTTTTCAGAACTTTTCAGAACTTTTTTCTTCTCTTTTCCAAAAAGGATTGCAATCTCTGCAGCAATTGTTGACTTTCCTCGTCTACGTTGTGGTCATTCTCTTCGGTTTCGTCGCAACCCTTCTCGACAACAACCCTCTGATGGCCGTCTTCTCGCTCCTCATCACTTCGGCCCTTGTGGTCAACCTGTTTGTGGTGATTCTGGAGCCGCAGTGCGTAGTGGTGTTGGCCATCGTTGGCGTAACCATTGGTTGGCTTTACGTCGATATAAACCAAAGAACTAATGGAGAAATGATTAGAAACTAAAATCTCAAAACATTTGAATCTCTTTTTGAAATAAAAGTTTCCAAAACCAAATATTTTTATTCTTATGTTTTAAATAATATTCTTAACTCTATTAAGGCATTATGCGAAGAGAGATAGTCATGGGCTAAGAGGGGGTATCTATAAATTCTTGCATATACACCCATAACAAAATCTTCCTATAATTTATTCTATCGATACCAATTTTATATCCTTGCTAGTATTTTAAAACCGAATATATGTTTTATTCTTTGACAACTGAGTCAATAATTTCACCCTAATATTCAGTGCCATTTAATTATTTAAAACTCATATTTTGTAATTTGAAATACACTTTTTGTCAATTCTTTGACTTATTTCTCAAACTTATAATATTTAGTATTTAATCACATTTTCTAATGAATATAAACTTTTGCTTTGAGTTAATACTTAGGTTTTGACTCAAACCTCTCATTTGTATGAATTGTTAACTTTTGAATTGTAATGAAAATACTTCAGTCCTTTCTGTACTCTTGAAAAGAGAAGTTGATTTGTATTTCAATAAATAAAATTATTTATAATTTTCTGAACAAAAGACTTTTCTTTGATAAGAAAAGGAAAGTGACTCCACGTGACCACTAATCCTTGGATCTGAACCTAAAGAATCTCCATATCAAGAGGTAATTCTCGAGATAAGCGAATTCTTGGGAAATAGTTGTGATAATCGGCAGGTGCTCAACACGTGGCACCGGATACTCAACTCAGGTTTGTTAAAAATCTGTCGGCTTTACAATACTTCGAATTCACATTTCAATTAGCAATCGGAAAATCACTCAATTTATTCCGGACTATACCTTCTTTGGTTAATCTCTGGTGATTGTAGAGATATGGGAATATGTTTTACCTCGAAGGGAGTGTATAGATTTGGTTCCTATCCCTATACTCCCACCCCTCAACTTAAATATCAACAGAAAATTGTTTGAAATTAGATTCTTTATAAAAGAATTAGAAATCAACATTCTTTAATACAAATTATAGATAGATTAGCCAGGGATAATTCTATTCTTATGGAAAGCAGACTAATTTTGTTCAAAAGAAGGGGACTTTCTGTTGTCGAGCTATTGTCGTTCTATTTCTAATGGTAAAGAGAACACCAGGTGTAATTAATTATATCTTAATTACTAAGTGTACGAAATATTTTAAATTTAAGACAAAAACAACAAAATACCAGAAATTTCTAACACTTTTTAAGAAATATTTTGTAGCTCTACTATCCATTAGAATTTTATTGGCAATAATGTTACCCCTTTAACATATTTCGTATTACCCTTAGTAGAGCATATAAATATGAACATTATTATGAACGGCATTTTTAAATTAAATAGATAGTTTTCAATTATTAACACGTTAAATATTCTTATTTTTTAACATGTATAATAAAGATAAATTATTCTTGATCAAATAACTTGATAAAAATTAATTTAATTTAAAAATGTCTTTCATAATGTTTATGCTCTACCAATTCAATATATCATTTACAGTTTTGGAAAATAGTTTTTGCAGTAGGTCTGCCACCTTTGCATTCAATGCCATATATTGTTAAGTAATAAAGTTTTTAATAAAATAAAATTCATAAAACTTTGCATAATATGGTGTTATTCCCCTGAATTAATAATTATTAAAACATAACGATTAGACATAGATAAAATTAAATTTTCGAGTAATTGTGTTCTTCTATCTAATAAATCCAAACAAATACAAAAATTAATCCTGATTTAAGTGTTTTAATGGATTTAAAATTTCTTTTTAGAATATTGAATTTTGTTTTTAGGGTTGATGTCAAGGGAAAAGGGTGAGTGTTAAATTATTCTGTC
>JAQFXN010003391.1:0-11035 GCA_034693365.1 Liacarus xylariae | reverse complement strand
TAATAGATTTAGTATTAGTAGATATGATTCAGGTTTACTCTGTTATCAAAATAAACCCTCTAGATAACATCTCTGTTCTAAATCGATTAAAGATATTTTCAAACACGAAAACAAAATAATTTTTGAGATTGTGGTCTTTATATACCAAATTCTTGCTTGTAGGCACATTATCTCACAAATTATTTTGTTTTCGTGCTTTAAAATATCACTAATCAATTCAGCATGTGCGAATTAGTCAGAATCGATATCTCAAGTGTCAAAATTCATTATTTTCAATTTATTTACTTCAGCTTAATTTAGTGCTTCAATGCCATGGTTGTAGAAATTTTACAAAAGAGTACCCTACTCAGAATGACTTTCTCTATCTATCTGCATAGGCTTCTTGAGATGCCATTATTTATTTAATCATATGACATAAATTTTAGAGTGGCACTGAATATACTGTTCAAGTCATGGCGATAAGCCTTCAAAGGCACCACTGTGCTACATTATAAAATAATTGTAAATGCTACTGTTAAAGGTTATATTGATAAATCGTAAAGAAATATTTATTAAGTAAATACGTTGGTTCGGCTAATCTATTGAACTCCATTGAAATCTATAGAGTTAGTATTAGTAGATATGATTCAGTTTCAATCTCTTATCTGATTAAAGCCCATAGATCACATCACTGGTAAGATATCTTTAAGTAAAAGGAATCGAAAATCGATTTTTGATTGCCATTTGGATGCATTTCTTCTTGATCATAGAGATTATTTTGGTCATTTTAAAAATCAATGAGATTTTGTTGTTATAAGTTATTATAATTCAGAAAATACCCACAACTTATGCGACACCTAATAGGCATTATATGAAAATCCCCTTTTTATTTATATTGAACTTCTGACAAATGATTTCTATAAAACGCTTATACAGCAGAATTTAAATGTGAATAATGAGTTATTTTTTTCACTAATTTGTGATAAAATGTTACATTTTAATCACAAGTTAATATTGAGAGTTAAAGTCATTTTTAGAAATATAAATGTATAAAGAGTTAAAAAAATTGGTATCAGGTCAATTCATCGTGGAAAATTCATCGTCAATTAAATTTAGTTATTAATTACACTATATCAATAGTATTAATTAATTTAGATTTAATCTAGGTTAGTTTAGATTAGGTAAAATACTAAGCGTGCAATAGCAATCTAATTGCTAGTATAATTTAATTTACCATGAATCGTCTCACGATGAATTTTTACTACGATGGATTTTCCACCATGGATTGTACCACGATGGATTTTCCATGATAAATTTACCTGAATCGGAAAAATTATAGAAATGAACAAGGAAGGGTGCTTCAAGCTTATTCTTTGAACATGTCTAGCTTGCATTACACTTATCTAAAAAATTAGATATCGAATAAGTTTAAATCTTTTTAACCTATCACCAGGTATATAGTGCTAAAATGATCCTGCTAAGTTACCTATAAACTTTGTAGACACTGCAATGATCCCCACTTTCCAGCAGCCCTTCAACATCTCTGGAAAATACAGTAAAGGTTAGAATCAAAAAGTTTAATGAATGTTAGCCAAAGTGGAAAAGTAGTCAAATTGTTTAATCATTCAATTCCTATGTCTTTAGTTTTAGTGTTGTATTAAACATGTCTTCGAATACCAAAAAATGTTTTACTTCTCAACAATATTTCAAATCTGATTCTAATCTAACGAAACCATCGAATGTTTCAATGAATCAAAATATAAAACAATATTTGAAAAGTGTTTCGCAAAACAATTTAAGAAATGGTCGAAAGTCTACGAATTTGACTGAAAATGTGGATCTATTGGCGAAAAGAAGTGTTCGACAAAAGGCTATGACTTGTTTGTCGAAAAACACCACAAATGATAGGCCATTGAAGTCAATCGAAAACTTATTGCATTCAACACAGGATTCAAAGCCATTGATAAACAAAAATAATGTTTCGTTTGAAATGTTTTTAAAAGAGAATCCAATGATTCAAAAGAGAATTAAATCGGATTCAGAATTAAGAACCAAAACTAAAGCAATCGTTCCTCAACTCAGAGATTATAAGACTAACCAAAGCCGTGACAATCGACCAAATGTTGGAATCAATCAATTTTCTGTAAATAAACGATTGAAAACTGAAATTCTGGACAAATGTATGGGAAATGAGAATAAAATTTTGAAAACTTCGAACAAGAGTTGCATTACTTCTCAAACTAATGGAAGTGATATCTATCGATCAAAATCTTTGAATCATTTAAAACCAGAAATCACATCAACAAAACCAAAACTAGAAATAAAATGCGAATCAAAACACAAAACTTGTGAAACAATTATAAATAATTCTGACATTAATATAGAGTTCGAACCGAATAAGCGATCAATTGATTACCCGATTGTTTATTTTGATAAGAATTTTATACGAGATTTGGTCACAAAAGTAGATCCAAATCAACGAATAGAAGACAAAGTCGAGGACCTATTGCTGGAAATCGGAGACGAGTTTATTGAGACGACAATCACTTTCGCGGCACTCATGGCCTCCAATAGAAGTGCAAAAGCACTTGATGTCAAAGATGTGGGACTGACGTTGGATAAGAGGTGGAATATGCAGTTCCCGGAGTTCGGAACAGGAATTGATTCAAAGCCCTACAAACGTTTTTACAAATTTGAATAAATCTATTGATTTACTATTTTTTACTTAGTTTTTAAAATTATATCTGTTTTAATACAAAAGACACTGAAATTGTTTTAATCCATTAATCAAAATCGTTAAAATTTATTATTATTATTATATTTGTTCTTCTTATGGATTGTCTTAAAACAAATCAATATTAAAAATAAGGTTTTAGTTTTCTGACTAAAAAATATTGATTTATTCCTTGAACTTATACATGAATTTTATGCAACTCTTACTATGGATTTCAGACAAATTTCATGTGAATTTTTTGAGATTTTTGTTTATTTTATTTCGTTATGTCTACTGACCATGGAGAAGATTAAAATTTGTGCTAATGGGAGGTATAAAAGGTTAAATAAGGGTCTAAAACATCAACTGACACATCATATATATTTTTGTACACCTCTTCTAAGACAGAAGTTTGTGGTATGCAAACCATTCTTCGGCGGTAATTGACCAGCGCAGACCTGATCCCGATGATACTGGTCAGACCTGTGTCATATATCTTTGAACTCGTTTTTATATGCGGTTTACAAATATATATATATATATTGTTCCATTTGATCGCATGGATTAGCTCAAAAGAAGGTTCAAAAATTGCGTTTTTGACACTTTGCACCCCCAAAAAAACTCCTTCCACTTGGCATTAGCAGCTATAATGATTATAATGCTAATAAGTAGCTTGAGTTCTTCATTTCTAATCAAAAATCCTGAAGCTTTTGGTCCCGATTTGACTGAAGTTCATAGTTATTAATTTTAAAGAAGTGATAAATCTCTTTCAATCTAATCCAGAGGTAGCCAGTGTCGCATGAGTCAGGTGGGGGGGGGGTATTTTGGGAAAATTTCTCAAATGACAGATTACCCCTTCTATCCCCATTATATACCCCTTCTATACCCTCTATACAAAATTACACAATATGAAAACTGCATAGGGTAAAACAAACAATTTTTTGTTTGCGTCTCAAAAGTGACGAGGGAGGATATTCTGTAAAATTTTCGAGATAGGGTTTTTGCAAAATTTAGGCTATAACTTCTCCCCATTAGTTACCCCTGGCCTAATCCCTTCTTTCCCCTCCGTTTAAAATACATATTTTAGGTCAGATTTTCACTTTGGCTTACAATAGAGGACATGTATTACATGATTGCAATGCTTGGGTTTAATTAGTCAAACAAAATAATGTTATGTTTATTGAAATCAAACAAAATAATACATTCACTTAAAATCGATTAGTTTTAAAACAATATATTTTAAAGCAAACAAAACCACATGATTTGGCAGCGATTTATGAATTTGTTATCATTTCAGACAGAAATAAGACAACAATTGAACGAAAAAATATGAATTAAACTAATTTCACAAAATCTGAAATCAGTTTAACTAAATATTTATGAATCACTTCTTCAAATCATTAGGTTTTGATTCTTCTTCCTTCTCCTCCTCCTCTTCTTTGGGTGGCTTTTCATACGTAATATCGTTGAGATAATACCAGGTGTCGGAGTCGCCACAGTTGACGTTGTATTCCCAGTCGCAGACCCGGTATTCCTGATTGAAAGCCGTCTCATTCGGACAAATCATTGGTATTCTTCGGCCAAACGTGTCGCAAATGTGAAACACTTGACAATTGAACTCTACGTCAGCGTAAAAGCCAACTGTCCTTCCTTTGCAACTAAAGTGGAATTCAGTGTCCGGCAAATCAGCCCATCGTTTGGCCTATAAATTGAATTAATAAATGAAATTCTTGATTCATTTCATAAGAATAACTGTACTAGACTAGATTCACTTTTATGCAGTGTTTATTATTGTATCATGTCAGATTAATAATTAATAATTCAAAATTTTCCAATTAAACCTGATAATCTTTGTAATTTCTAACATCTAACTGTGAAAAATATTACCTTTTACTCTACCCGTTTTGGACAACCCTGGATTTTACAATTCAAATTGAAATATTCAATTATTAAATACCTTTTATAATTATGATGCTAAATTAAACCTGTTCCTATTAAATTGATATTAATAATTTTTTATTATTGATCTATAAATTCTAATAATTCTTACAATTTAATCAATTATAATTTATAAATTCATTGCTTTATTTAAAATTAAGGGGAAATAATTCAATCATTGATGGCGATAGCGGCGCACTGTATTGCATACACATTATAAAAAGGGCTCGACATAGGCTGGTCCTGAGAATGGATTCAATTGACATCGAGTCTCATAATAGTCTATAAAATATTTGTTCTAATAGATACCGTCCCACACAGTCTCGTAAGGAATACCAGCTTCTGCTGATTACTTGACTACCTGTGCAAAGTTATCACAGAAGTCAATAATTCACTACAACCTCATTTTTTAACCTTTAATCAACACTTTGTTAATTCAATGATTTATTTCCATATATTAACTAACCCTCCGATACATCTGTTTGTTGAGTTGGTTTATATAAAGTGTAAATTAGTTTTCTCTTTATTTCATTTTTCAATAATTACTTTTCTTTTAAAAATTTCCAAATGAATAATATTTATGGAAAGGTATTAATATGAAGGCGTAATAGGAAAACAGAATTACAATTCATTTTTAATACCCATTGAAAAGATTTTCTATAAGAAAATGATTTTACATTTATTTTCTTTTGTTCAAAATTTCTGTTTCATTATTATAGCTATTATTTTAAAAGCTGGACATTATTTTTTTTAAAGGGAATCAAAACGAGTTTAACAAAAGAACATCATATTATTGTAGAGTATTATGTATTATAGCATAATGTTTAGGTAGTTTATAATTTAAAGCTTATTCTTTCAATTCTACAATTCCTAGAAAAGGATAATTTCTTAAACAGAACTAAAACAAAATACACTTTATAGATTGATACTCTGATAGTTAGTTCACAATTAAAATGAAATGTTCTTATTCTATATTACGAATTAGTATATTGTATATTTTATCTTCAAATATCTAGAAAACTATATTAAAAGTTATATTTGTAATCCAAATACAATCATTTTGATTACATACTGTATTTAGACTAAATTAAATCCTAGTAAATAATTGATCTGTTAATTAATATATTACGTGCAGTTGCATATTTGGATAGTATATTACTAAATTTGTTTTAAGTTAGGTTAATATTTAGGATGTCAATTTTTAGAACTTTCTACAGGCGATTAGAAAATTGCTTTTTGATATCTCTGTTTATTGAATTGCGGCTTGAATTGAAATATTATAATCAAAATTATTTAATACAAACAAAACTTATATAATGCTGATATTTTATTTTTATCAAATGTCAGTGAAATTATTTTAAAGAAGTTATGTTTTTTTGTTTAGATTTCAATCAATCAATTATTTATTTTAAAAATATGCGGAAATTTTTTTTCATCAATTGTTTGGTATTTTTTTTATAAAAAATTATATTTTATTTTCCAATTTTGATTGGAGTGAAGAAAATGTGAAATGAGATACAGTTTTATATAATAAATAAAAAAATAAGATTAAAAATCTGAAGAATTGTGATGAGAGGATAGGGGAGAATAAGAAAGATTGAAAACACAATCTACTGACCTATTATTATGTAACAGTTTTTTTTATTTCAACATGTATTTTAATAGCAAAAACTTACCCGACTTAATGACTTTGAGTATACAATCGCTAGGGCTATAAATAAGATTGAATAATAAAAATGAGTTAAAAAGGATATATTATTATTATAATTATTTGTTGAATAAAACAATATATTATAATAAGAAGAGTAGAATTAAACTTTCAATTTTGATATGAATAGAGAAATTAAAGATCTATACATGAATATATAATTAATTAGAATAAGGTTTAGATATAAATGTTTCAAAGCTCAAAAAACAAATTATTCTCAATTTGAAAATCCTATATAAGTATCAAAAGTGAAAAAAGATATTATTATTAATTTGACGTGAATTACAATACCGGTTAGGCTTATGATGAGTGCAATGACAAGAGATTGATTGGCCATTTCTTCGATGAGATATTTATATTTTATTAACTAATTTTCTTATTATTAATACAAATCGAGTTCTTCACAGTTCAGCCCAATCTATGATAGAATATAATAGAAGTGTTAGAAAAAGAGATTAATATAAGCGAATAATTTTTACTCTTATAATAAAAATAAATGTTTTGACAACTAATTTCTTGGCTTTTGATGGACTATAAAAAATCGGATTAATTTTAAACGATTTTGTTTGAGATAATGAATTGAAATACAAATGTATACAAAACTTTTGAAAAGAAATGGATAACTAATTTCAAAACGGATTTGTGATTATATAATATAAAAGAAAATATTTAGACATTAGTAAATCGATTGAATAGCACAGTAACAAAAGTAATGTTTTAAATGCTTTTCATAAACTTATTATATTATTCTTTTGACCTAATTTTTAAGATTTAATGAACAACTTTTATAGAAAAATAGAAAAGTGATGCGAACTCTGATATAAATTATTTATAAGATAGCAGTTTAGAGAAGATCTTTATCAGTGGTGGTCAGGAGTGAGAAATTAGATACTCTACTTAAATCTCTTTACTTCGAAATAAAGAATACAATGGATAACCAAAGGTAATAGTTTGCAATTCCATTAACACCAAATGAAGATGTTCTAAAGCAGTTTTCCAATTAGTTCTGGATCGTTCGAAAATTATTCTTTGAAAATTAATGTCAAACACATTTCCAATATTTTTCTCAAGAGCTGGAAAGAGCCAGAAATACAGTAATAATTCATAATTCCTCTATAATTCGGACTCAACTGAATGAAGTTATAGTTAGGGCAAAGAAAAAGTTATATCCGGAGTTGCCTTATAAATGACAATTTACTGAGAAAAATGTGTCCAACAATTTGCTCAAAACTCAGAAAAGTATAATATCGTGCATAATATGAGAAATGCAGAGGAAATTAAGGTAAAAATTGTCTTAGGCTTAAAAGGTTAGGAGGTATTGGATATATTTCCCTTGATTACCACTGTACTGTTACCCTGTTTAAAATCTTAATACACTGAAAAAAATGAAAAATTTTCAATAGTTTTCAAAAGTGCTTTCATTATTTCACACGATTGCCAATGAAGGGACTGCTTATCTCTGACTCTTATGTGAATAAATTATTCTTGAATTTTCATTTTTCATAAATTCAAATACTGTAGTACTTCTTTAAAGTAAACAATTTTAATTAATTTACAATAAAATATCAGTTAATTCTTTATAACAATAATTTTAAGTAATTTAATTTTTAGAATTTTCCCTATTATTGTGAATCAAAATAATATTTTAAACACTATTTGCAAAACATTTCTTAATTTTTATTTCAGTAATAATTATTAAATGAGAAGAGAGTTGTTTTGCTGAAAACATAAATAATAAGATTTTAATTCTATAGTAATTTATCGCTGATTTTTTGGCCCAATTTGGTTCAATACAACAAATTGATAGTTAAATAAAGAAGAGATTTATTGAACAATAAAGATATTTTTTTTATTATTCTTTATATTGTTTGTGAATCAAAAATAGAGATAGACTTTTAGCAGTATTTCAAAAGGTGTGTCGAATACGTATATAAAGAAAAATATGTTTTACTTTAAATAAAAAAATATTTTATTTGTATTTTCTTAAGAAGTTATTTCTTATGTATTCAATATTTAGGCCGAAAATGATTTTAAGAGCGATTTCATTCAAAAAAAAAGTTTCCTATTTTGAAATAATGTATACAATATATAAAATTAGAGTATATTTCGCTTACATTTATTTCTTCAGTACATTATTTATAATAATAAACTATAAAAATTTTAAATAAAGAGAGAATATAAAGATTGAAATATATCACGAAATATGTAATAAGAAATAAATTGAAATAAAGTTATTAAAAAAGTATAAAAAAATCTCTTTTCTTATAAAAATAGAAAAATTTTAATAATATTATTAATACATTTATATTATATTTTGGAGACGAAAAATGCTTTTCAATGAAATTGAAATAAAAATAAAATTAAAGCAAATTCTTTATACTTTATTTGAACTGAAATAGAAATATAGAAATTTATTTTATTAATGAAAATATAAACTTTTGGCTCGTTTTTAGAAAATTTTCTCAAACTAATATAGACGACTAAAAATAGCCGACAGAAAACAATTTATTTTTTAAAATTCATCATAAATTATCACTTATTACTGAAGAAACAATTCTTCTTTTGTTCAAATGATTGTATAATATTTTTTTTATTATATTCTTCCTAATAACTTAATTATGGCATGTTCGACCCCTTTGTTAACTAAATGATGTTATTGATTTTTTCTACTTTAATAAATTATATTTCAATTTTTATTTTGTTAAATGAAATAAAGGAGAAATTATTTAATATTTCTTTTTTTTCTTTTAATATAAATTTTATTTAATGGGATGTTCTTCAGAATAATTAATTCAGTTCCTAAATATAAAATCATCAGTTAAGTTGTTCTTAGATTAATAGAGTTATTTTTATAAATGAAAAAGATAATATTTTATTCAAATTTGGGAGTTTTTATTTTTAACATTATTCTGGATTTGCAAAATTAAGCTTCTTAGTTTCTCGAAAATTGCTACCTATAGGTCATTCCTGATATAAACTTATTATTCTAGTAATAGAAACAATAACTTATTATTATTAGGTAATGTGTTGTTCAATTGATTTAAAGTGAGCATCAGATAAGATCAGTGCCACTTATGGAGAGAACAATATTGGTATAAATAGCCATAAATTCTGAAATAGTGTTAATATTTCTATTCTTATACTAAAACTTTCAATCACTGATAAAACATAATTATATAACTCCTCTGCTTTTCACACATAAAAACTTATCTTAAATAACACAAAAACCAAATTAATTTTTATTTATTTTTTTTCTTATTGATTATTAATGTTAAACAACTTTTTTATCTCGTCTTTCGAAGAAATAAAAAGAGATTAATCTGTATTTGTTTTACAGTTTATTTTTAAAAAACAAGTGTTTTTTCAAATGAATGAAAACATTTGATAACTATTATTAGTTTTTTGTGTGAGAATCCAATGCTATTTAAAACAAATTAAATATTTAAATATTATTATTAGAGATAATAAAATAAATTTGAATTTTATTTGCATAAAAGATGGGAAACTTTCATAACTTTAAAAGTTTAAACAACTTATGGTTATTTGTTTAACGGATATAGAAATTAATTATAATAATTGAGATGTTGTGCCGAAAGCAAAACTTTTTTAAATATTATTTTTGTTGTTTGCTATGATTTTATCAGAGCTTCTGTTCCTGAAGAACAATTAATAAAATAATGAAATATTTTTAAAATAGTTAATACAGAGATATGTAAACTCGCGATATTTTAAAAATGCACAGATCGTAGATCAGTTTTATAAGTTTCGTTTTATTTCATTATATTTGACTAATCTGTTACAGAAAGCAATCTCAATATCAAATAATTTGTAATAAAGATTTTGTTATAAATTGTTTTTATGAATGATTAGGTTTTCTTTTCACACTAATATTTAGCATTCGTTCACAGATTAGTAAAATATAAATAATATTAATCGAAATAACAAAAGATCAGCTTATATGTGGGTAGAACTGTCTCATTTCATTGGATATAAAGTAGTTGGGGGTAAATGATTGATCAAAAATTGAAGTTTTAACATGCCGATTTCATAAAGTTTTACATAATATGGCATTTTTAATAAATAGTGAAAAGTCATATAATGTAATTTTTGATTTAAAAAATTTGGCATATTTTGCAAAAATTTTAAGAAAAATATTAATTTTTCCAATCAAATGAGGAAAAATAAAGCCAGAAGTTAACCAGGCATTTGGAATTAATATCAAATGGTTATTTTGGGAATTTTTTGAAACAAACGGAGATATTGTGCTTATATTAACTCTAATGGTCATCTCTGGTGGATTATATGAATTCTATAATTAATTACCAAAAAATTTATTTTTATTTCTCTACAGAAAGTAAATTCACATAAAATTCAAATTAACAATAAATATGTAAATTAGATTAAAAACAAAAATTGAATTTCTTTTTGTTTTTTAATTTTATTACTATTTATGTCTCAATCCTTATCAGACATTAATCTAATCTAATTTTAAATTATTAAAATTGTTTCTAAAAATGTATAGAATTTAATTGAATCAAAGAATCGCGAAATTCATTGTTATATAATAAACTCATTTTAAAAGAAAAACGAATAATTTAACTGAAATTTGATTATAAATATAGTTTTTTAACTAATTTTGTTTTCTATTTTTCGCCATTCATTAGAGTTGAGATAATTTTGTCTTTATTTTTAGTCTA